>KK113902.1:321145-351200 GCA_000611955.2 Stegodyphus mimosarum
TGAATGAACAATGGGGATGCTAGATGGAAAATTATGATAAACAATTTGTTTTTTATATGATATATAGGTAATTTGTATCTGCTTATTATTTAACTAAAGAATTTCCTTTAAATTTTGGCAGAATGATTAGTACAAGTCTGACAGCATCTCCGCCAACTTTCATGTTCGATAGCATTTCATAAGATGTTTTACTTTCATCTTTCAGATCTATGAAATTCATTGGCTTTTTTGTCTGAAATGCATTCCCTCTCCCCAAAAAATCTTATGTAATTTTAAATATAGGCTTTTAATACTGATGTAATTAACAAATAAGATGCCTGTTTTCATAATTTAAGACTGAAAATTTCTTCTATTCATTTGGCTTTTCTGACACGAGTTTCATTCTGTGTGCATTTTGGATATTCGAGATCTTACTATATCATGTTTAGCATTCTGAATTTTGTTTAAATAGGCTTTATGTCTTAGTTTGAATTCATATTTACCAAATAACATGTTAAACAAGTTAAATTGGACATACTGTTACAAATTTTGTGTTTAGATATCTAGTTTTAAGAGAATTATAATTAAAATTGTATTTCCCGATGCAATGCAGCACAAGACAAATTTTGAGAGAAAGCTATGCCAGAAAAGTAAAAATACAGGAGCATGTGCATTTAACATTTAATAAATAGGTATCTCTTTAATTCAAATTGAAACTGAATAAATGTAAGTGACCACTATGTTAGCTGTAACTGTAATTCTATACTCTTATTGCTTTCCAGAAATCTCGAGAAGTAGAAAGTACCGGAAATTTGTCGCACCGGTTGAAAACTATAAAAAAGCCAGCGAGAGCATCTCAGTTCAATTGTTTAGTTATTGCGAGTTGTAGTTCCGCGTGAAGTGAGATAAATCGGATTAGCTTTATTTTACTGATTATATTGTGTACTTGTACGAATATCTCTGAGGAAAATTTCAGCATTCTATGATATTTCTTTTGATAAGAAAAAATTTTAGTAACCTTTCATTGGACTTGTGCATTCAATCTATTACGAACCTGTATGCATGTAACAATATATGTGCTTAATATTGTGTATTTCCTGGTAACTTTATGCTTAATATCAAATCTGAAAACAATGCTGGTTAGCTGTTATAAGTAAAAAATGCAATTACCATGCAGAAGTCGGCCAAATGTTTAATTCACATCTGAATCATAAAAGTTTAAATTACATAAATTATTTGCAAAGTTTACATATTATTAATAAATTGTTTTAAAGCTTGTATTTTATAGCATATATTTTTTATAAATTTTTAAAAATTGTTATAGAAAACATGGTGGCTACAATATATACCACTAGAACTATAAATCTTGATTTATTTTTGATCTTGTAAAAAATGTTTTTTTATCTTTCAGGTAGATTCCAACACTGAAAAATGTGCACTTGCATTTAGTGCAATGGAGTTATGCTTTAATACTGCATAAACCACGTCAGAAAGATGTCTCATATATTGGAATATGCTGTGCTTCTTTTTGGCAAATATGGGATGGTATCTTCTGTCACATGTGTTGAAGTCTGCTCTTTTTTGTTCTGTTATCAATCCTCCTGCTAGAGAAATTCAAAAATCTTTCAATTGTAAGAAATTGACCTTCACTCCTCTTAGAAAATAAGATGTACGAATTTTTAATTGTTAAGTCAAGAAAGTGCCAAAATGTACATAACTACCAGCACTGAGAAAATAATTCACCAGCCATTACACAAGCAATACTGAAATTTTATTGCACAAAATACACACAAAAAAGGTTATTGCATTGTACGAGAGGCATCACCACCAAAAAAAAAATCGTATATCAATGAAATGTTTCATTTTATCGTGAAATTTCCACTATGTGCCAAAAGATGTCATCCTGTGCTATCTATTTAGGCATGTGATTGTGGAAGAAAATCAATGTCTTACATTCTATAGAATTTTGAATAGGTGGAGTATGAATTTTATGAGCTCACTAATAATCTGAAGACCGATTCCTTAAACACACAGAATGCTTTGAACACTTTGGTTTTGCTGTGTTAATCCACCGAGACTAAAAGAGTGAAAGAACAGTATAAGAGAACTGAATAATGAGGTTCAAACTTGCTTTTAAAAAAAATCAATTAAAGCTTTTTGTTTCTAATTCCATTTCCAGTTGGCAAAGTAGAGGAGTTGCTTACTAAGGTTTCCTGCTTACATATAAATGTGGTTTCAGTGAGTCAGTTTGGAATGTTTTATTCTATTTTTAACTTCATTCTAATCATGCATGCCTTTTAATTCTTGAATATTGTTTCGTTCTGTTATGATATTTATATATTCCAAATTACATACAATATCTGCTGTCACTCCATGCATTTTTCCTTTTTGTTTTTCCTATGGATAAGTTTATGCTGATTGATGGTTTGTGATAGTATAATACGAAGTGTTTCATTGTTCTACAATTTAACTTTTATTCTGGGCAGTTCTATATCTCCCATTCTATTCGGTCGATTGACGAAATTTAATTTGCGTTTTCCATGTCTCGACGGTGCAGCTTAGGATATATATTAGATTTATATATAGCTTTGTTCTAACACTAGTATTTTGACAAAAAATAAAACTTACGCTGAGATGACAATTTTTTTTTTTTTTGGTATTTCGATTCAACGACTCGGATTATGCTTATATTTTGTAAAATTTGGTGAGAAATTAAAAAAATTATCTTGATGCAGTTTTTTCAGGCAAAATTCTTAATTTACAGTAACCTATTTTCCTTTCCCTTTCATTGTACACAAGCATATCATTCATTCTTTCAAATAATTTTAACGAAGTGCATAAACCACATTTGGCTTTATTATCGCTTAAAACAAATATGCCACATTTCAAAATGCACCAATATATAAATTCATATATATCTTGGATAAAAAATTCTAATTTTTTGCAGATATGCCTAGAAATATATCTACTTTAAGGTGATGGTAAACATTTTTGTAAGTTGTAGCCCAAAAATTTTGTTCGAAAAATTTACAAAAATTAGAAAAAAATACAAGTTTAAAAAAAAATCAGAAAATATCTGCGAATTTTATTTGGACTGAATCTAAATTTTCAATTGTTAAAAAAGGAATCAAGTTAGTTTAGGAAAAAAAGAGATATTATATACCAAATTTAATTAACAGTGAAAAACTAAAATTTTGATAGCCAATTTTTTAAACACTACTCGTGTGATTTTTACAAAACTGGACACTTTGACATAATTTGAGTATTAGAATCGAAATCTGGAGAAAAAAAAAAAATTGATGACATTTCAGACAGAGTCCGATTTTGTATCAAAATTCCTATGTTTGCACACTGCTATATATATCTAAGTCACGCTTTTGAGACATGAAAACTCAGTTTAAATTTCATCAGTTGGCTCATTAGAATGGCAGATATAGAATCATCCCTTTTTATGTCCATTAATAATAATGAATATGAATTTATAAAACAAGGCTAATATGACTAGAATTCTAGATGAACAGGTCAACAGTTCTTCATTCTAAACTGAGTAAAATTAACATCAATTAATTTATGTACTTTTAATATTTAATTAACTTAAAAAGCATATAAGGATAATACATTATCCATTTTTAATCATTATTTTTTAATCTTTTAAAATATTTGCTGAGAGGGCTTTCAAGGAAATAACATGGGAGTTCATCCAGGTTGCTGTTTATGAATGTGGAACTCTCTCCTTTTTGCTTTCATTCAGTGGCCAAATATATATGATTGCTGAATATTGGCAGATTTAAATCCTGATGAGTAGATTAATGTCTGGTTTCTGATTTTCTCAATGTGTTAAGTACAGACAAACAGGCATGGATTAAGACTGCAAGCACATAAATGATTATGTTATCTCCACATATTGTTAAGAATTTAGCACATATGTAAATAGCATTAGTGAAATTATATGTAAAATCGTAGTATCTTTTTTATGTTACACAGAAGGCCTCAAGAAAATGAAGCTTCACTGGAAAAATAAGTTTACAGAACCAAATCAAGTCCATTTAAAGTAAACGGCTATCTCGCCAAAATGGTGAAACTGTGCCAAGCTGTCATTAATTTTGTTGACTGATTTTTGTTGCCAAGCTTGTCAACAAGTTGGTCCAATCCCTGTCTAACTGTAACTGCATCTGGCCCTGTATGTAACTATAACTGTGTATGCCTTCCAGAAATTGAAGCTACTGTAAATTTCTTGGGATAATATATATAACTAGAGATGGAATCATTTCTCATTTCAGTTCAGAGTTTAGCTCAAATTATTGAGAGATCACACTGCTAACTTACACACTGAGGTTTTTATACTGTTTTTTGTTTAACATTATTAGTAATTTGAGGTAATAATTACTGACTCTGCTCTGCCATACAGAGAAGTTAGCTGTACGAGTACTTTTGTGAACAGTTCCAGAACTGTGTGGTATTTCTTTTGGAAAAATAAATTTTATCAAGCTATCATCAGTTCTGTATGTATTCAATCCATGTGTATATAAAAAAAATTTCATGTCGGGGGTGGGGTTGAATGCTCCTGACAAGAGCAATAGAGGAGCAACAAAGATAACTGGTGGCAGCATTTAAAGAAGAGATAAAAGCGGATCAAGAAAAGATGGAAGGAGCCATCAACTCTGTTGCAGCAGAGATGAAAGCAGGCCAAGAAAAGATGGAAGGGACCGTAAAGTCAGTTCAAATAAAGATTAAAGCGGCCCAAGAGGAAATGAAAACAGAAATTACTGTCATAACTGAAAACAAATTTGAGGCTATGAAAGGCAGAACGACACAACTGAAAATAATGTTAAAGAAAAAAACAACAAATCGAAGAAAGAGTTTGATGTCGCACAGAAGTTGACACCTTGAAGAAATCCAGAGTAAGAGCAGCAAACAATTCTGATGGCTTTAAAGCTCTATCTATTTCTTGTCGACCCTATCTAAAGCTATCCACATATGATGGAAAGACCTCCTGGCAAGTGCACAAGACTCAATTCTCTATAGTGGCAGGTGCAAATGGATGGGATTATGAAACTAAAGCCTGCCATCTTGTCACTTCTCTGACAGCAGATATCCTTCAAACTCTGCTTGAAGCCAGAGGCTAGACTCTGAAGCTCTTTTGGCGTGTTAGAACTACGCTTTGGCAAGAAGTCCGTAGAAGACTATAGTAGCCTTCAGTTAAAATCTCGCTCACAGAAACAGTCCAGAGTTTGCCATGGATGTTGAAATGCTGTCTCATCTCACCTTTTTCTACTGCCCAACAGAAATAATGGGAAAGCCTGTTCCCTGCACTGTCTCATCAACGGCATCTGGCAACCTTAGATACAGAAAGCCCTTGAAATGAGGGATGTCAAGGATCTAAAAAGCGCTTTTATATATATTGATACATGTTACGTCAGTTATTAATACAAATATTTGTTAACAGTACCAATTGACTTTTCCAACCAATAATTAATGACCCCAGTCAGGAAAGACTGCAAGTAGGTGCAAACTAGCATCAAATTGTCCTATTAATCCTTGCATATGTCTTTAGGTGAAGCAAGTTACATATATATATATATATATATGCTATTCCTATGCACCCTGTATATATCATTTCATATAACCTGCTTCACCTAAAGACATATGCAAGGATTAATAGGACAATTTGATGCTAATATGCACCTACTTGCAGTCTTCCCTGACTGAGGTCATTAATTATTGGTTGGAAAAGTCAATTGGTACTGTTAACAAGTATTTGTATTAATAACTGACGTAACATGTATCAATACATGTGGAAATACCTTACTTGATCATAATTTTTTTGTCATTTGGCAATTTTTATAATCTATTTTGACCTATCTGGCAAATTACTTCAGCTTTGAAATATTGGTAAATTGTTGATGACAATAAGCAAAGTATTTTCCATACTTTCATATAGAACTGAATACTTTATACAAATGAGCGACAATTTGATAACATTAACCGGAATCACATTAAGTGTTACTCTCACAGCATCAGTTTAATATCAATAATGGTTAATTATTAGCTTAATAATTTGGGAAATAAATTTTACAAAATAATACATGCATGAAATATTTAAGTACATACATATCTTAAGCTATGATAAAAATTCAGATACGTGGCATGTTATAAAAAAAAAAGTATTATTCAGCCCAATATTATCCTAGATTTAATATTTTCTAATATTTATCCTAAATTTAAAATTTGCTAATGTAACAAAAAACTGAATAATTTTTATATTATATGATAACTGTTACTTAACAGCCTTCTATATCTCTAATATCTATGTTTCAGATTAACTATACGGTTTGAGACAAGAAGACAGATACTAACCTAAATTTATTATAAATATAGCATTTTGAAGTGAATTTCAATTGTAATAGAGTAAACCCCTACCGAACACAGATTTGAGGAATGCAATTTCAAATATACATGCTATCTTATTTGTTTCCATTTAATCTTTCCAAAACTAGAATTTAATGCACCAACATTTAATGCTTACTGCCATTAGCACTAGTCAGGAATTATCAAGAAATTTTAAGGGAATTTCATTGTGAATCCAAAGAAATCATAAAAATTGAAAAAGCAGTTGTTGGGAAAGGATTTCCAGATGTTGAAGAAGTTAAGGAATTCATTGAGAAATGACAAATGAAGAACTGAATAATGTTAATATCATCAGCCAACAATGTTAACACACAAAACATTAATGATGCAACTCCCACCTTCCGCAAGGGTTTGTATATAATTGAATACAATTTCAGTATGTTAAAAAACTTATCATACTTAATGGCATAAAAAAGTAACATTATACTAATTAAAAAAAAACACATTGACACTACATATTTATTTTAAAAAAGCAATATCAGCTATATACACAATCAAGAATTATACAAAATCTAAATTTCTATGTCTGAGTTAATGAGACAGGCATATCTGCAGATGCTGATGGATTTGTATCTTCTTTAGTACTTGCTATCAATCCATATAAAAGTGGCCTGAAAATTTAAGTAAAAAAGGATATTTAAGAACAAAGATTATTTTTCGTAATAAGCTCAATTATATAAATTGGTACTATTGGATTCTTTGTCCAACCTTGACAAGAATCACCACATAAATTGCTAAGTCGTGAAAGTAGGTAAACAAGAATTTTATAAAAACTAATTTATCTGGCAACCCAAGAGCAATGGTTGTGCACATGTTACACCAGTGCATAATGCCACCAATTTTGATAGTAGTTTTGAAATTTCAGGGTTATGTTTGCTGTGATTAATTAGTGTGCAGAGTTTTTGTTCTTGTAATGCATCATATTGCCACTGTGGAGTTTCCTACTAATAAAAAAGAAGTGTCACTCCCCCCCCAGAAATATAGCATTTTGTCTAAGAATGCATATTACTTTATTCCATAATGAAATGGACATAACATGAAGTTAATTTGTGCAGTATCCGTATGTTTTCTGATGAATCAGTTTAACATGAAGTTAAAACTGATCATGGAGAGCAAAGCCAATTGCACTGCAAAGCAATTCTCTGATGTTATTTTAATTTAAAACAGATCGGTGTGCATAAGGGCAGATGACCAGGGAAAATGTGGCATTTTAAATTTAGTTAATTTGCAGCTGTTTTATGTAATTTTGAGTATTTTATTATGGATGTCTGTTTTATGTAATTTTTAGTGTTTCATAATGGATGTTTCTTATGTTCCTAATTTCATTAATTCATTGCTGTTTTATGCAATTTTCAACAACATGGCTGCATTTTTTCTTAAATGCCTGCTGTTTTTTACATGTTAGGTTGGTGAAAAATTAGTCACCAACAATTGGCAAATTCGCAAGAGGGGTAGGCAAATAATGCGATAGTATCCATAAATCATTTGATTCAGTAGAGTCATTAATTAACTGAATCAAGTTGGAATAATCAATTTTCAAATTAAAATGTTAAATTTATTTTAATAATAAATTATCCTTTTCAGCAAACCAATAGTATTATTTATTTTATATACAGTACAGAGTCCAAGGTCCAGAACTATTGGGTCTTTGGCGGGTCATTTTAAAATATAGGGAAGCTCCTTCTCTGAACGCACCAACAAAAAAAATTATATGTTCATTTTTAAAAATATATATATCATAGCACTAAAAATCTAGGGGGGATATGGTATGTCTTAGGCTTCACTTACTGTTTAGATCAGAAAGAATAATGTTAACCCCACCCACAACAACTCAAGGGCCAAAAATATAATCACAATTATTGTCAATCAGTATATTGTCGTTGGTCACAGCGTTACACCCTCACCAACAGGTGTTTGAAAGCGAAATGCAGGAATCTCAGTTAGTCAGAGAAAAAAATCACTTTTATGGCACATTTGCTTTTGCTTATGTATTAGAGTCTCCATCCTTAGATTTTGTGAAAAAAATATTGATAATGGTTTGGAGGTCTTAATATTAGATTATTTTGGATTTCGGACTTTGGAATGTATTTTCAAATATGCAATCTTCGGTTTATTTTTATTTCATAAAAAAAAAAAAAAACCTTTATCTTCACAGCTATACTTTTATTCTTATTTTCACCTCCTCTCACTCATACAATCAAAATGAGATTCATGATTTGACTGCTAAAATCTAAGAACTTCTGACTGGCCTCTTAGTAATCACAGTTTCAAAAAGCTTCATGATTGTTGAATTTAGGCACCTTTTTTTTGGGGGGGGGAGCCATTTTTGCAACCATTCATACATAACTGAAAGCAAGATTTAGATTAATCTATTGTCATCCACTGCTTGAACTTTTTTAATATTCATTAAATTCCAAAATTTTCTTCATCTAATTCTACTATAATATGATCCATTTCAATGAGCATATTATAGTTATTATTCTCACTATATCCTGCAGCTTCTTTTTTAAATGATTAACAATTATGCATGGTTGTTAATTGAAAACACAATTCTTTAATTAATGTTTAGATGTCACAATCAAGATCAATACAATCATAAAAAGGTACTTTTCGGGAGAGACCTACAAAAGTATGAATTGGAATGCAGTATAAGATGAATACAAGAATAATAGCTATGAGAATTTAACGGTATTTGATGACTAAATTACTAAATATTGGAAGAAAAGCAATCACACAGTTTCAAAGAATATTGTTAGCAACAGCAGATTTATGAAGTAGGAATCTCACCTAAATTGAGCTTTTTTTAACCCAAAAGGACGTTGGTCCCGAATGGGATATATGGTTTCAAAATGGCATTTTGTGTCGAAACACTTAAATGCGTTTTATTACTTTTCATATTGTCGCTTTCAAATATTGTCTCTCTGTACTATATTTAAAGAAATTAAATAATGAAAAATCTACATGAATCTATCTATGTTCCTTGCACTGTGAAAAAACAATGGTGCCGAGAGCTATCAAATTTTGAATAATGTAGTCCTCCACCTGAACATGGGCACCTGGAATCCCAAATTTTGAATTAGTTTGTTATCTATTTCATATTTTGTAAAACTTTAACAAATTCAATGATTTCAAAGCGAGCAGTGGCAACACAATACGGAATAAAACATTTTTATCTCCAGTGCATGAGACTGTATATTGGAAATTCTAAAGACACACTGTTTTTAAATATTTTGCGATTTCGTTATTCGACTGAATTTTATGTGACATAAATGCAAAGAATAAGCTATTTAATTAATTAATTTAACACACAACGTCAATAATAGAAAGACAAAAAAAAAAGTTTTGTAAAACCATCTTAGTATGAAAACTGAACACTGACATGATGAGCAGAGAAAAGACTGAAAAAAATATGCATGTGAACACTTAATCAGGAATTCTAAACATATACTGCTTTTAAAATTTTTATAATTTTGCTGTATATGGTGTAAGTGCAAAGAAAGTGATGCTTAAATGCTAAAAAGATTAAAAAAAGGTTAGTAGGAGTGAGTATAACAGTAGATTGGTAGACTGTGAGGTCAGCAAGAACATAAAAAACATTAACAAACTCTTTTGGACAACCATTAAAATCTAAAGCCTTTCAGATTTTATTAGCTTTTCTTTCTTTCTTTCTTTTTTTACTTTAATGACTTGAGGGTCTTTAGGGATGCAAGGTCTATGATGACTGTGTCCCAAAAATTCACCTCTGATTCTTAAACCCATTTGTACCTGATCTCCTTTGAATGTACACTGGTTATCATAAATTAAGGAAAAATCACAAAAATAGTGATAACTTCCTCAAAAATAAGCCAAATCGTGTAAAATTTGAATATGTTGCCAAGTAAGAGTAGTTGAGTAAAACAGCAATATGCAAATTAGTGCTGCTGTACTTGGAATACATCATCTGCGAGGAGCATAAAAGAATGTGTAGTTAGAAGAATGACACTCGAAAGACAGACTTAGTGGCAAATTCCACACAGAATTTTATTCCTTGATAATGCACAGCATCATTATGGGTGCCTTATGCACCCCATAATTTTATACAGGTTAAGTCTTCTTAAACAATGCACAAAGCATCAGAAGAGAAGAGGAAGTTGTGATGAAATTACCCTTTTATATCGAATTCCATTTCAGATCACATGACAGATTAATGTCCGGATGTTAGGTTTAGATTTTATCAATAAGTGTGCAGGGAGTTTAGTCAGAAAAATTATTGCTGTGTTATTTTTAGAATGAAAGATGAGAGTTGTTAAAAGGCTATTATTTATGCATTATTTGAAAGATAAATTACATATTTTATATTTTACATACATAGAGGAAAAAGTAAAGTTCTCCATCCCTTACCAGAAAATATCATTAAAACAATTATATTTCACTCTAAATGAAAAAAAAATATTTAATGAAGGATGAAACTTTATAGTCACCTAGTGACATAAATCAGTGGTCTCAAACTGGTGGTCCTCAGAGCAATTTAATATAGCCCACGAATACATTTCCTGTAAGTTGATCAACATTACCATGACATTATTTATTATAGCAGGAATCTAAAAAAGATTTCAGACTTAAATGATTTTGAGTTAAATTTTACACTAATTTCATTGCCTTAAAAATTAATATTATTAATACCATAGAAAATCTACAAACAAAGCTAATTAATTTACATGGTGATATGAATGTTATTCAAAGATTTTGAAGAAATACGTATGACTAACTTTTTTTGTGGTACTTGTCAAAGGATAAATACCCTCAGTTATGAATTTTTAAAATAATAACTTCTTTATTTGGAAATACAGTTATATGTGAACAGTTTTTCCTGAAGACAAAACTCAATAAATCTAAAAACAGGACCAAACTGCCCGATAAGGTCAACAATTTGTAATAAAATGGTTCTATTAATTTTTCTTTGATGTTAAAAAATTTATCAAAACTGAATGGCAAGAAGTACTGTAGGTCAAAGTTATAGTAAGAAATAAAGAAGTTTATATACAAATATATGTATTTTTCTGTATGTGTTAATTCTTTTTGCATTGAAAATTTTTCTTTTTTGTCATTATTATAACTGTTTATAAATAACAAATAAATAAAGTCCATTTTAAAAAAATTGTTTTGTTTAAAAAAATCATTTTGATTTAAAAATGAAAATTAATTTTAATTTGGCTTGTCATTTTTAGTTCATGTATTTGATGCACATACAATTTGAGTTTGAGATCTCTGAGAAATAATTACATACTGTTCAATATAAAATCTGTTAACTGGTTATGCAATAAAATGAAAAACTTACAGTTCTTCAGCATCTTTTGTGACTTTAACTCTTAACCAGTCTTTCAGAAATTCTCTTTCTAATTGAAATTGAGGTTGTCCAGATTCTAGAAAAATGCTTAAAATTTACTAAAATTTTCTAATAATTAATAACTATGAGCTCTTTAAAATAATTATTTAAGAAATCTGAGGGTGGGATTAAAAAGCTAAATATGACACAAAAACTGAATTAGATGCTTAAAATTTACTAAAATTTTCTAATACTTAATAAGTTCCTTAAAACAATTACTCACAAAATCTGAGGAAATAAAAATTAAAAAAATATAACACAAAAACTGAATTACCTGCCACTAAGACCGATTCTGTAAACAAATAACCATTATATATTAAATATTCTCTGATCAGTTCATTGATCATTAAATTTTCATTTGATAAAGGTGGAGGAGGTTCATTTTCATCCTGTAACACACTGAAAACTTCAGCACGCAATCTTGCTCTGATCTCAGAGAGTGCTCCAGATTTGGATAAAGCTTCCTTTAATGCTGAAATACAGAATTACATAAATAGTACAATTTAAAATTACATAACAATACAATGTCTCAAAAAGTAAACAGTATGATTACAAATTTATATATCATATTTTGTGAAATATGTATGCCATGTATGAAACATCCCAGTTTTTAGAGTATAGAAATGCATATACTATACAGACACAAGAAATTTACCATTTTTTTAGAAGACTGTGAACTAGGATCTAAGTATATCTTTCAAGAGAAAACCTGGTATCCATAGGAAAAGCAGTTCCTCATTTAAGGTGTAGATAAATTAGAAATATGCCTTTATATAAAAAAAATTATGCTTCCTGATTATTCACAAGCCCGCAAAAAATTGCCAACTTATGGCAATTTTGTGACTTAATGAAACCATATGTTTCCTGTTTCAATGGCTTAAAAGCATTGGTCTCCTCATAAATAATAATAAAATGAAGCATTTTATAGGACATAAAAATTTTTATGAGCAGAAACAAAAATCTACAGGGCTATGTTTATATTTTTGCAGCTATTTAGTGTTACTGTTCATATAGTGAAATCACGGTGCTGCATGATTACCTGCAACCAAAAGCTTCAAAAAAATTTTGATGAGGTAATGCACTAATTGGCAAAAAGTATTATGTGGCAATCTGCAATGTTGCCAAAAATACTTGTGTAGCAGGTATCCATGTAGCATCCCCCTATATGTCTTTCTACTAAATATTTTTGCCAGTGCCATTGCAAATTATGATCCCCGCTATGGGAATTTCTAGATTTTAGCATAGTGATGGACCACAAACCGCAATTTTCTTCGTCTTTGGCAAAATCATAGCTTTCTGCACATCTAAAGTGTAAAGTGGCTTGCTTAAAAGCATCATGCACTGCTTTTGTTCTTTTCATTTTTAAATTTTGGTGCCAAGGATGTTTATATTGATAAGTTTGTGCATTTCTTTAGCAAAAAGAGATTGCTGTAGACATCGGTAGAAAAGAGAGCAAAAGAACTGAGAAATATGTGTCTGGTACTGGATGTATTGGAAACCTACATTATAAAATGGCCAAGCTGAGCTCAAACATAAATCTGCTTTAAAATTTAAAAATGACAACATAAGAAAAAGAAAGCATTTTAATTGGCTCTGATGATGAAAATATTCCTTACCATTTGAGTTTTTTGTATATTTATAGGCTAACAAGAACTATCTTTATAATGATACCTGAACAATTATATCTCACCAAAACAGAAAATGAGTTTGCAATTGCTTTCTAGTGTTGCCAAGGAATTTGTAATTTTCCAGTGGAGTTGCAAATAATCAGAATGGTACTAAATTGGCAATTAAGTGTAAAGTGTGCAATCCCCATGTACTCAATCATATATATGGTACAGGTACATGCCTGTGTGAGGTGACAACTGTTGTGCAGCGAGCATTCAAGAGTATTTTAAAAACTTTGAAGTTTTATCAAATGTTGAAACCAGAGTTGCATTCAGAAAATAAAAATTAAAAAAAAAATGTAAGCAGTATTATCATCTTCCATTTACAGGGCTCGTACACATTTCTTCACATGAAAATTAACCACTTTTAAGGGCCATTAATGGAAAAAAATTAAGAACCTATGAGCAAATGGGAACTGAATAAATTCAATTAAAAATATTATCTATGCCTGTACTTCACTTTTGTAATAGCATCCTAAAAATAAAACAGATCTGTAAGTAGGTTGAATTATTATTAAACATGAATTAATTCACAAAATTATTAATAAGTTTGAGGATAAAATCAACTTTATAAAATGTATCAAATAGCATTAAACATTTTACACTTATAATAATTGAACATATTTGAAAGAAAATAAGTGACATTTTATTTATGTTTTACTAACAGTTAGCTTTATGTTGATTTATTATTATTATTATTATTATTGTTTCATTTTTGTCACATACTTGCTCATTCTAGAGGCTTAGTAAATAGCAGGTAGATATTATGTCAAGCAGCATAGATTAAAATGAGAAGTAAGATCATAATCAGCATGATTCAACAAAAGACCACCTTTCACCACTGCTGCTTGCCTAGAGAGAGACCTGCTGATTAGAACAAACCGAAAAGGCCTGATGTAGGCACGGTTGGCAAGTTTTGAAAGTTAGTTGGGCCCTATCTGTCACAGTTAGTGTCATAGTTTTTTGTCCAGGGGTTGTAACCCAGTTAATATACTTTAAGGTTTCAATAAGCCACTAAAGCACCACAGGTGATAAGTTGTTTTGTATTAAGTCTCACTAGATGCAAAGAATATGTTTTTGTGTTTTATCTTGTGATCATGGTAAGGATTAAAGAAAGGCAATAACTCACTTTAATATGCAAAGATAATTTTTTTAAGGGTAAGCTGTTAGTTATACATAATTAAATTACATAGATAACCTTAATCATTATGAATTTACACGGCCAACATTAAATTTTATTTATATTTTAACACTATTTGTTAAAAAAATCTTATTAAAATCACAATTTAATAAAATTTCACAGTTTAAAATACACGTAATTTAGGACATTGATACTTAAACAATATTACTATACTTACACATTAAAAACTACAAAACATTTATGTTTTGTAACAACAACACTCAACAAAATATTTCTGCATCTTTTTAATTTGAAGCCTTCCGAGACATTTTGGCTAATCTAAATCAATTCCTTCTCTTTAAGCAATTTTTTTCCAACAATCAGAAAATTGTCTCAATATGCAAACAAGTGTTCTCACTAGTTTCTGCGTGTTTTATCTCCTAACTTATCAACCTCCCTACAATATAGCTATGAGGGTTTACTTGATCTGGTAAAAGCTAAAGAGTCCAAAACCTCCTGAGAGATGTGAAGCAAATTATTGCTATGTCTGAAAATAAGCACATTTTCAGACAAAGGTTTAAATAAGCCTCTTATTTAAAAAGAACTCAGAACATAAAGGCATGTTCTGATGCTAACAAAATCAATTACAGCTTGCGGTGATGTAATTAAACAAGAACACTCAATTCAAACTAAAAATGTGGATGTGATAAAAGACTATACAATTTTATTTTAATTTAAGCTGACTCAGCAACTCTATCATGTGCAGAAAAAGAAATGGAAATTATAGTAAAGGCTCAAATCATAAACAACTGGGTAATTTACATACTACACTGGTGTGCAAAACTTGAGCAACAGCAGAGTTTTTGCCATAACTCCTCGAGAAATCAACTGAGAGACGTGAAATGCAGAAATGAAGGAGAGTATTATGTACGTAAAGGATGACGCAAGCATGGGAGCTGAAAAAGGAATACAATGCATACGGTATGGAATCAAACAAAAACAAGCTTTATTGAACACATGGTATCGTGACTCATGATTGTCTATCCAAGAGGAAGAACATCAAGCAGATGTTCCTTAATATGGGATATGCTCTCCCCTCACTGCAATGGTTGCTTCGCACCGTCTCCGCATACTCAGAACCAGCTGGTGCAACATTTCTTGAGGTAGGAGTGCCCATTCCTCAATCAGCACCCATTTGAGTTGTTGGGTGTTCTCTGGAGGATGTAACCTTGCTGCAATGCGTCTTCCCAAAGCATCCCACACATGTTCGATGGGATTTAAATCTGGAGAGTACGCTGCCCAATTCATTCGAGTGATATCTTCACTTTCCAGTAGCTCCTCAACAGTAAGAATCCGATGTGGCCGTGCATTGTCATTAATAAAAATTAAGTCTGGGCCAGTGGCACCTTGGAACATACGCACATGGGGAAGGAGTACCTCCTCACAATAGCAATCCCCGGTTACAAACCCTCTGTCAAAAACGTGAAGCTCAGTTTGCCCGTTCAGCATATTGCCTCCCCAGACAAGAACTCCAGGACCACCGTTACGGTGTCTCTAATTGATGTTACTGGGATAAAACCGGATCCCGACCTCTCTCCAAATCAAAACGTGTTGAGAATCGCTTCTGATACTGAACCAACTCTTATCCGTAAAGAGGACATGACTCCATTGATCAGTTGTCCAGTTTCTGTGCTCTCTGCACCACTGTAAACGGTGGCGTCGGTGGCCAACTTGCAATGGGAGGCAGTGTTGAGGATGGCGGGCGAATAGGATCCCTTTGTGAAGGCATCTGGCCACCATAAACCGCGACACTTGTCGCCCCGTTGCTGTACAGAGTTGCTGAGCAATAGCGCTTGCTGACTGCTGTTGGCCTCTTTTCGCCTGCAGGACGATATATCGGTCATCCCCTGCAGAAGTCGTCGTCGGGCGGCCACCACCAACCTTTCTAGCAGCTGTACCTGTGGTCTGGAATGCTTTCCAAGCGCGCAAAACGACACTTTTGTTGATTCCGAACTTTGAAGCTACACAGGTGACAGTACGCCCCCTCCTCCAGCTTTCCGATCATTCTTCCACGTGTGAAGTCATCCAGGTGATTTCTTCTAGTCATATTTCACGAAATGACTCACTAGCACTTGCAGTGAATATGTTGAATTGCGTTTCCGTGCTTCCTTTTATTCTATTGTTGAGGTGCGCGTGCCGACATCATGCGTTTTGTGTATGCTCATGTCGCCTATGGCGTTTCGGTCCTGTATTTTTGCATATGCATGACGTTTCTACTGACTTACGTGTTCATTGTACTGATCTCCAGACCTCCTTTTCTGCAATTTCATGGCAATCTGGTAAATTTTTGCATTCTTGCTTAAGTTTTGCATACCAGTGTAATAACTGCACATGTCTTTGAAGAATAGTTTTCTTTATGCATTCAGTTTCTTTCTTCAACACATTTTCTTTTCATTTTAGAATTTTGGGATCTAATTAACGATTTTTGTTATTCTAAAAAAACTAAATGCATTTAGAATGTATAGAAAAAGCTGCTAATTTTATTTTTTTAGCAGTTACATTTACGCACTGGGATCAGACCAATTACAGTTATAATGAGATTGGACCACAGGGTTCGTTCACATTTCTGCGCATGGAAATTAAGGACTTTTAAGGACCATTAATGAAAAAAATTAAGGACCTATGAACAAATGGGAACTGAATAAATTCAATTAAAAATATTATCTATGCCTGAACTTCATTTTTGTAATACCATCCTAAAAAGAAAACAGATCCATAAGTAGGATGAATAATTATTAAACATGAATTAATTAACAAAATTATTAATAAGTTTGAGAATAAAATCAACTTTATAGAATGTATCAAGCAGCATTAAATATTTTACATTTATAATAGTTGGACATATTTGAAAGAAAATAAGTGACATTTTATTTA
Organism: Stegodyphus mimosarum; assembly: GCA_000611955.2. Taxonomy (NCBI): domain Eukaryota; kingdom Metazoa; phylum Arthropoda; class Arachnida; order Araneae; family Eresidae; genus Stegodyphus; species Stegodyphus mimosarum. The sequence goes on from KK113902.1 coordinate 338,619, forward strand.
TGTTTTGCTAACAGTTAGTTTTATGATTTTTTTTTTTTTAATGCTTCATTTTTGTCACATACTTGCTCAGTCTAGAGGTTTGGTAAATAGCAAGTAGATTTTATGTCAAGCGGCATAGATTAAAATTAGAAGTACATCATACTCGGTATGATTCATAAAAGATCGTCCTGTCACCGCTGCTGCTTGCCTAGAGAGATCTGCTGATTAGAACTAACCTAAAAGGCCTGATGTAGGCACGGCTGGCAAGATTTGAAAGTTAGCTGGGTTCTGTCTGTCACAGTTAGTGTTGTAGCTTCGTGTAGGTCCAATAAACCACTAAGGTGGTAAGTTGTTTTGTATTGTTTCAAGTCTCACTAGATGCAAAGAATAAGTTTTACGTGATTTTTTACATTTTTGTGTTTTATCTTGTGGCCACGATAAGGATTAATTAAAGGCAATAACTCGCTTTAATATGCAGAGGTAATTTTTAAGGGTAAGCAGTTAGTTATAAATAATTAAATTAAGTAGTTAGATAACCTTAGTCATTATGGATTTACATAGCCAATATGAAATTTTATTTATTTTTTTAATAATATTTGTTAAAAAAGCCCTATTAAAATCACAATCTAATAAAATTTCAAAGTTTAAAGTACATGTAATTTATGACATTGATTCTTAAAAGATATTAGGATAACTACACATTAAAAGCTATAAAACATTCATGTTTTGTAACAACAAAACAAAATATTTATGCGTCTTTTTAATTTGAAGCCTTCCCAGACATTTTGGCTAATTTAAATCAATTTCCTTCTCTTTAAGCATGTTTTCCAACAATCAGAAAATTGTCTCAATACACAAATCAGTGTTCTCACTTGTTTCTGCGTGCTTTATCTCCTAACTTGTCATCCTCTCTACAATATAGTTATGAGGGTTTACTTGATCTGGTAAAGGCTAGAGTTCAAAACCTCCTGACAGATGTGAAGCAAATTATTGCTACATCTGAAAACAAGCACATTTTCAGACAAAGGTTTAAATAAGCCTCTTATTTAAAAAGAATTTAGAACATAAAGGCATGTTCTGATGCTAACAAAATCAATAACAGCTTGCGGTGATGTAATTAAATAAGAACACTCAAATTCAAACTAAAAATGTGGATGGTCAAAGACTATACAATTTTATTTTAAGCTGGCTCAGCAACTCTATCATGTGCGGAAAAAGAAATGGGAAATTATAGTAAAGGCTCAAATCATAAACAACTGGGTAATTTACATACTAATAACTGCACATATCTTTGAAGAATAGTTTTCTTTATGCAATCAGTTTCCTTCTTGAATACATTTTCTTTTCATTTTAGAATTTTGGGATTTAATTAACGATTTCTGTTATTCTAAAAAAAAACTAAATGCATTTAGAATGTATAGAAAAAGCTGCTAATTTTATTTCTTTAGCAATATCAAAATTTAGAAGAAATATGAAATATATATGGTGAGGGCTGGTTATAAAGCTGATGTGGCAGAATTTTTAGCATTTAGTGACAAACCGAGCAATAAAATCTAGAAATGTCATAACTTTTAGAATTTAGAGCAGACCTTAGAAGCAGAATTTAGGATCCACAGAGATTGCGTCAGGTGCAAGGCATATTACATGAATAATTTAAATTGTCAGTTTTCAATTGCTTTATTAATAAAAAAATTTTTTTATATAATGCCATAATGCCTGTCCGTGTGATAAGACTAGAAGCATTTTTGATATTTTCCATGCTTGTGTCTAGTGAAAAGCAGAGAAAATAAAGGGAAGATAAACATGTTAAAAAGATTCTAGTATCAGAAGTAAAACATTCGAATATTATGTTTTCATTGTTTTTCTGGACGTTCTCCAAAAAGCAAGAAATTCATCGCAAACTTTCTGTAAAATACATCCATTATGTGCTATACTATGGAGACATTTTTCATTTTGTCACATTTTTCTGGAATCTTCCACAACAGTGGGCATATAAATCTTGCCTTAGAATCCTTCTAAACTTTACAAGCTGCAGTGTCTAAAATCCTAAAGAAAAATTATCAATTACCTCTACCAATTCTGTAATAGCCAAAATTCAGAAATATTTTGAAAAAAAAGGAAAAAAGTGTAAAATTAATTTTATGGAGAAAACTGATGCATATTCTGAGAATTCTGAGACAGCTACATGGGAAAAACTCTTACTATGAAAAAATTAAAAACAAGATATTTTGAATTAATTACATAGCTAATTTTGTTTTTAATAAGAACTGTTTCAAAAATTGTGCAATTGTGCATTATACCTTGTTTATTATTCAGATTCAAAATATTATATAATAAGTTGTTAAAATGGAACTTTAAAATATGACAGCAAAAAATAAAAATGTTTATTTTAATGTTATTTTTCAAATATAATTTCGATATATTACCATTACTTTAATGAAATTTATCAAAGTTACAATGTTTAAAAAAATCATCAAAAACTTCTCAGAATTAAAAATTTTCTATAAAAACTTATCTTAAAATCGCCAAAATGTTCATAAGTCATCAAATTTATAACTGTAAAATAAAAGAATTTGCATCACCAAAAGCGAAAAGTTGTTTAAGAGCTCTTCATTAGAAAAAATGAATTTTGAAATGCTTATGTTTCACTTCTTGCTTAAAAACTCAAGTTATCCTATTTATATTAGAAAGAGAAACAAATTATAAGCCATTCACCCATTCAAAGAAAACCATATATGTCAGGGAATTGCCAAAAATATTTCTCCAAAATGCTAATTCACACTGAAAATGGCAGTTGCAAAAACAGAAAGAAATTTCAGATGATTAAAATTAAAGTTCTGCTGATTTTGGCCGAAATTAAGGACTTTTAAGGATCAAAAATTGATTCCAAAAAACCTAAGGACTCTTAAGGTCTGTACAAACCCTGATTTAACTTTGAAATAATAAGCTTTCAAATGAATTCCTTATATTTTAAGATTATGAAATCACAGAAACTTTGAAAACCTACATTATGAAATGGCCAAACCTTGCTCAAACATAAATTTCATTTAAAATTTAAAAATAATGACATCCTAAGAAAAGGAAAGCATTTTAGTTGGCTCTGATGGTGAAAATATTCCTTATCATTTGAGTTTTCTGCATATCAATTGGCTAACAAGAACATTTTTCATATGCTTAATACTTTAATCAAGAGGGCACCATTAGTTAAGTTTGTTACTGCAGCATCATGAAATAATAAGGATATGATAAATGTATGCTGGCAGCACAAAATAGATTATAATTTCTAAATTGGTTGATTCCATACCTAAAAAGAAAACTGATATAGTTACTATGAGTAAGACATCATTAATGTTTTCAACTTTCATGACGGATGATTCTTATATATATATATAATTACAAAACACTTTTTAAAAGCAAAAATTTATTAATTATGAATTTAAATTTTTGTCTTTGTGAAGAAGTAGTTCTTAATTTCTTACTTTATGTCTTTAGTGATATATGTATGTATAAATATATATACATCAGAAAAAATTTTTCATATATTATGTCCAAGGAACAGAAATTTAATTAAAGCCATGAATTATTTTAAGAAAAAAAAATTTAGTCAGTATTCTAATAAGTATTTTAAATCAGTATTGCAGTAAAAACCATTTAAATTTGTAAACAAATTTTTTTAAGTACTGAAAAAGTAGTTAATGTTATTGATTGCAGATTAATTGACTTATCAAGAGGAACAACCCAATCTACTATCAATTAACAATAACATAATTAAGCGAGAGTGTTTCCAAGTAAGGATTAAATTACTATTTTGTTAGAACTAGATCAAAAGAAATGAACAATTAATAGAAAGAAATTAGTCCATTTATGCCAATAAACCTGTTATAAACGAAATGAGTTAGAAATTCTTTTCAATTTAAGTTACTCATTAAGAACAGAACTAAACAAGATCATCGCTTAAGAAAAATATTCCCCAGCACTCTCAAATTCAAAATAATAAAAAGTACAAACAAAAGTAATATATTTATTTAAAATAAAATTTTAAAAAATCAAAATTTACATAATCTTTTAAATTTAAGTTTAATTAAAAATATTTATTTATATCCAAAATTTAAAACGAAATGGCTGAAAATATAATTGTACTCAGTGATGGAATGCAAGAGGGTTGTTGTAAAAAGTGATGTTCCTTATTTTAGATACGTACGCTTTAAATTGACGATAAAAATCTTATTTTAAATTAAAAAGTTTCTTGGAGCTAATATATTTAAAGTAGGTTGGTACTAAATATATACATGTAATAATTTTTACTGCATAGTCGTGAGAGCAGAGAGACAAGAAGAACAGATGATGGCGACATGAATGAATTTTGAAGAAGTCCCAAACTTTTATTTCATGCATATAAAACTATCTTAGTAGATATTTATCTAATCATACTGAAATATAGTAAATCCTATATATACTGATTTTAAAAGTAAGATGTAAGCATCTGAGAAGCTAAATAACAGGGGATAAATCAGCAGTTGCGAAGCTACGAGAAGAATGAAGAACGACGTAATTTTTTGTGCCAAGAGTATTTATACCAAGTACATGCAGAAAGGATTCTAAGATATGATTGGTTAATCTTAGGTTGTTATATAATCATGGAAGGATCTCGAATTTGAGAGAATAGATGAATTTAGGAGAAGAGCACAAAATCTAGAATGTTAATTTTGAGGTTGCCAATTATTTTTTTTAAAGCAATTATCGTATTTTTTATATCTTACACATTCCCCCCACCCTTCAAAAGAAAGGTGGAAAAGCAGAGTGGCAGAAAAGCATTAGCGAAGCAAGAGAGTTTAACATATGAGGAAAGCCATGAAGAAGCATCAAGGACATAGCCTGCAGGTTTCCCTACGTCCCATCATTACTCATGTTATTTCTCATACACATATTATGTAATACTTAAAGAACTAATTTACAATTATTGCAATAACAATGTAATTTCTAAATAAAACTAATAATTAATTAATGCAAGTTTAATTTTAAAGTCCTGAAATTATTAAAATATCCAATGTCTTTTGAATGTCCAATGAAAAAATTTTTTAAAAGTTCTTGACGAAAACAATTCCACAAGGTAAATGTTCAAATGTTTTCACAAAGTATATGTTCACTAAAAATCTGCCAAATTTTTGTTGATGAACAAATTTCCATTACAATATATTTGAATTGTGAACTTCCACATATTTTTATATTCAGTGAAATGAACTTTTATATTTACTGAAAGATAATAATCAATTTTACAATTAATTGCATAAGTTCTTTTTATTGTAGATACACATACCTAATACAATAGAAACCTCAATATGAAAAACATTATGATATAATGCAATATGCAATAACACTTTGATGATTAATTTGCTATGTCTTCTCCAACAAAATCAGTGTATCATCTTGTTGATGGTTAGGGGATGCTTAAGTACAATAGATAAAAAAACTTCTGTTCCTTAGAAAAAGGTAACTGGTTTTCAACATTGTACAATTGTCAAAGTTTTTCTGTTTTTTTGTTAAAAAAACTTTCATATTACTTAATAATAATACAACATTATACAAAATTAAAACTGATATTTAAGACAAATAACTTGTATAATCAAGTTAAAGTCTTTAAATTTTGTAAAAATATAATTAAATGTTAGCCTACAATAAGAAGAAAAGAAAAGAAAAATTTTGTTTTAAAATTAATGTGCATGGTAGTATTTCTCTGTTAAACTATGGTCAGAGGATGTGACTGGTAAAGAAAATAGAAATGATCTCGGTCAGTCTCATGGCCATAGTTGAATCTCCTAACAAATAAATACAAGAAAAATTTTAGGGGGCTGTTAGGAGTGTTTCTAGGAGGACAACTGGCATGTGCTATCCTTTCTTATATCCTATTAAAGAGAGATGCAAGGAGTAATACACACAGTGTGAAAATTCATGTCGGGGAGGGGAAAAAAATTGAATTTGAATGAAAATCTGGTATTAAATCCAGTCTTTCAAACTGTGATGTTACAGTTTTCCCTCTCCTCATCTCCTGGGCTATTGGGGATGTACACAACACATTTTCACCAGAAAAACTCTGAAAGAAGAAAAGGCAGAATAAGAAAGGGGCCAGACTAGGAAAGGTCAAAATCGGAAAAAATAATTTGTCATAATTAGATTTTAAAATGTCATAATCAGGAAAAAATATTTTTAATGCAAAATTTGAAAAACTAAAATAAATTAATTTTGCACAGAAGCAGGATTCTACTATTTCCAACAGTTAATTTTAAATTCACTTGCTGGATTAAAAGGTCCGAGTCTGTTTGAATGAACAATTTCTAATTTCTTTTTAGTTACAGGATTAGGGTTATCTATTTCAAAAGTAACTTTAAGATATAGTTTAAAAATTTTTTAAGGCCTTGAAAAAGGAGGAGAAAGTTAATGTGTATTAGGATATTGAAATTCTTCATACATTACTAAATCACCTACTTTAAAATTACTTGGTTTATAACGTGGATCAAATCTTTCTTTATTTACATTATGATAATCATCAGACCTTTTTTTGTAGCAATTTTTTTGGCTTCTTTAATTGGTAGACATACTTCTTGATTTTGAAGTAAGGAATCATAAGGTAATTTTCCATACATTAAATATGATGGTGGGAATTTCATTACAGAATGAGGATATTATTGTATTCCTCAGCAACTTGAGGTAATAATTTTATGCATACTGTATACATACAGACACATATAATATATATGGTACTTTGGGATTATCCTGCCGACCATTTTCACTACACCCAATATTATCGTGAAAAGGTAGTTTCTGCGCCAATAACCACAAATAATTGTGTAACCCTTGACTATGTGAGTTAGTTTTCTTTAATGTGTTGAAATACACTGCTTTTTTTATTCCGCTGCAAAATGATTCGAATTTGGGAATTGCTTAGCACCGAAGAGAGCGCAGTGGCATGTTTTAAAGAGTATGGCATTATTTCTTCAAAGAAAATATGCATTAATGGCCACAAAAGGGCATTGTATATCAAAACTGATAAGCAATGGTGGTACAATGTAAAGGGGTGTGATAAACGAGCAGCTATTTGAAAAGGCATGTGGTTGGAGGGTTCAAAACTCCCATTTCTAACTGTCCTCTGGCTTATTTACTGCTGGTGGCAAGAATTAACATCAAATGAATGGGAGAGAAAAATAGCTGGATTTAACAGGAAAGACAACTGTTGATTGGAACAATTACATGAGGAAAGTGTGCACTTGTAGCCTTCTACAACGTGATTCGATACAAACAGGAGGTCCGAACAAAATTTTAGAGATGGATGACAGCCTTTTTATGAAGTGAAAACACCAAGTTGATCATATTATTCCAGAACAATGGATATTTGGGGGACTCTGCAGAGAGAGCAACAAGTGTTTCATTGTAAAGTTTTCCAATCGAAATGCTGTAACTCTAATGGCTGAAACTCAGAACAACATTGCAGATGGAACTACAATTTCTCAAGCTTGTGGAAAAGTTACAAAACTGATGAATTGGAAGCAGCACGATTCCAACACTTTAAAGCGAATCACCGATATAATTTTGTGGATCCTAAAATTGGTACACATACACAAAATATAGGACGACTGTGGAGTTTGACAAAATGGAGAAACAAGAAACACTGCAAAACTACCCGAAAACATTTTTACCCTTATTTAAACAAACTTATGTGATGGTGAGTTTACAAGCATAATGACTAGTTTGTTTATGCTTTAAAAAGCTATCATGGATTTCTGGCCCCTGAAATAATTTATAATAATATATATGGTTAGATTCAAGAATAATTCAATGTATAATTATAAACAAAAATACAGGTTTTTACTTTGTTTTGATTATTTTTATTACACTCACATTTTTTTTGTGATTATTATTTTATTATTATTTGATAAATTTAATGTATTTAGAATGCTTATTTTGGAAATTGCTTTTCATTACTAAGATGACAAAGGAGTTGCTCATTTTTGCGAGCGTTTACAGGTGGATGGAATAATCCCAAGCGTTTACAAGTCGATGAGATTATCCCAAAGTACCGTATAGCTAGTTGACATTTTTTAACAGACACAGAGAGTAATATTAATAAAAAACACAATTAAAAATATTTTATTTATTCAAGCATTATACAAATTGATTCTTTTTCAATCTTTCCATTGCATTTCAGACAGTTTTTAGATAACTTAAAAAAAATCGAAATTAATTTATAAATCAAATTTCCGAAAACAGATCATTCCTCAAAAGCATTATTTGTGAACAGCAATAAGCTTTTAAATTTCTGGTAAAAGTTTACAATTGGGTGCCCCTTGTTTTTTGGCGATTCTGTTTTGATGCCAAGATCGGCGCCAATACGACACAATTTCAAGATGGCCGCTACACAAAACCAAAACAAGAAGTCAAAGAATTTCACAAACTCCGTGTCCATGTACACATCGACCTATTTTCACTTAAAAAAACATCAGAGAATTGCACAAACTAGTCATTGCACATTTTGACTTTGTCCATGTGCACATCGATTTATTTTCAATTAAATAAATCAAGAAGCTAAAACCATGTTAAAACACTTATGGTAAACAGAAATGGGGTTTTATCGCCAAAACTGAACAACATTTTTCGCCAAAAAACAAGGGGCACCCAATTCTACACTAGAGCCAAATTTCTAAATACGAAATTATTATATGTTACTGATATCTATACACTGAATCTCGGATGAAAAAGTAAACATTTACTTTCTGTAACTTACCATCTTTCAAATCGCGGGCAGTCGCCATAACAACAGTAAGCAGCTACCGGAAGAGTGATCATTTCCTGTCATAAAAAGAAAAAAAAAATTTTTTTTGTTTGTTTTGTTTTCTTTTTATGACTCTACAGTTTAAAATTTTTTTTTCTCTTTAAAAAAACTTTTACTGTACTAATTTTGTTAGTTTTATCCGATTATGATATTGTTTAAAATAATGATATGTTTATAATTCTACCAAACGAAATAAAAAAATCGTTGCAATCACATGGCTACATTTCCATTTTTTAACCAAGCAAACGTTTCAGATTATTCTAAATATAAATAAAAAATCGAAAATAACTTGAAAAAATTCGTCTGAGATGGTTTTTATATTTTCACACAAGGTGGCGCTGCATTCGTCAACACATTGGTCTTTCCAGTTTCGAATTATCAGTTTGTTTATGAGGGAGCTGTCTCGTATTTCCTTTCCGTCTTTTATTTTGTCAAGTATAATTCGATAACATCGTATCCATCTCGTTTGTATTTAAATTTTAAAATTTCCTGCTGCTTCTGATTAGAAATATAGTCACATTAAAAAAGAAAACTCTATTGCTATTTAATACTTACTTTTATCATGCCGGTAAAAGATCGTATTGCGACAATTAAACGTCATCTTTCTGGAAGCCAAGCAGAGAATGAAATATCTGAAGACTCAAAACGCACGATTCCAAAAAGAAGGTTTGATTTTTTGCTATATATCTCATTAATGTGGACATAACTAGAAATAGGAAACTGAAAATACTATTGTTTAAAGTTGATTTTAAATCACAATTGCAGTGTGTAGATATAAAGAATTCAAATTTTATAGTTTTGTTCAGAAGTTAGTGAGTTTGAACAACGATATGGAGTACAATCTGTGAGTAAAATCTGTGTTACTAGTGGCAGTTTCCGTTTGTAACAAATACAGGCAGCAGAAATACATATAGATAGGAGATATATCTTAGAAACAAAGAATTTATTCTTGCTGTTTCATGTAGATTTCATATTTAAACTAATGGATTTGGTGTTAAGTATTTTAGCTCATACAGTGATAGCTGGCAAATATACGAAATGAAAATATATTCAAAGAAAAATATACCTTTATGTAGTGATTGTGAGAGTAACTTAGCTGGCATCTTGTACTGCCGGTGCTTGAAGCCGGCCCTACAGTTAGCCACAAAAGTCTGCGTACAGACTAAATTTTAAATTAAAAAAAAACACTTAAAACATAGAAAAATGTATTTTAATCATTGCATTTTTTTTCTTCTATTAGGTAAAATTGTAAGCGTAAATAAAAAGTAAATAACATAAGTGTAATACTTTTTACATTTTTTCAAGAATATGTTTTGTCAAAAAAACTCAGAAATTCCCTCCAATAAAGTCTGTGTACACTTTCAAAAAAAAAAAAAGCAAAATATAAGTTTTTTACATTACTTCAATACTTTGTAGGATATCCTTTATTCTTCAAAACAGCTTACAGACGTCTGGGCATTGACTGAAGTAGTTTTTCAGTGTCATCTGACGTAAATTTTGCCCACTCTTCCTGCAATTTACTAATTAGCTCATTTCGCGACGTAATATTGTGTTTTCGAATTCGTTTCTCCAATTTTGCCCACAAATATTTGATTGGATTGAGGTCTGGTGACTGTGGAGGAGTACACAACTGTCTTGGAGTATGATAGAGGAGATATTCCTTCACAATTTTAGCTGTATGTTTTGGGTCATTGTCTTGTTGGAAAATAAAGGTATTAGAAAGGTTTAAATTTCGGGCGCTGTCTCGTAGATTTTTCTTCAGAATATCCAGAGAAACATACTTATCCGTGACTTTATCAATAATGTGAAAATTTCCAACTCCTTTCGACGACATAACGCCCATACCTTCACACCGCCAGCTCCATGTTTGACAGTTAGATTTAAATTTCTCATTCAGTTCTGTTCCTGGTTTTCTCCATACAATAGGGTGGCCATTAACTTTAAATATTGTAAATTTACTTTCATCTGACCAAATTACATTGTTCCAGAAGTCCTGCGAAGAGTTTAAATATGTTTTAGCAAAAGCAGTTCTTTTCTTTCTATTTGTCTTGGAAATGTATGGCTTAGACCTAGGTTTGTGTCCATGATAATCGGCCTTTCGCAGCACTTTTCATACAGTTTCAGGAGAAATTTCCTTGTTGCTAGTTAAAAAAATGTCTTTTGCAATACTTGCAGCAGAAAGTTTAGGATTTTGTTTGGTAAAAGTTTACAATTGGGTGCCCCTTTTTTTTTGGCAATTCTGTTTTGACGTCAAGATCGGCGCCAGAAAGGGACAATTTCAAGATGGCCGCTACACAAAACCAAAATAAGAAGTCGAAGAATTTCACAACTCCATGTCCATGTACACATCGACCTATTTTCACTTAAAAAAAACATTGGAAAATTGCACAAACTAGTCGTTGCACATTGTCTTGACTTTGTTCATGTGCACATCGATTTATTTTCACCAAAATCAAGAAGCTAAAACCAAGTTAAAACTCTCATGGTAACCAAAAATGGGGTTTCATCGCCAAAACTGAACAAAATTTTTCGCCAATCGAAAGGGCACCCAATTCTACACTAGAGCCTTTTGTTTAATTCGTAAAAGATATTTTTTTTCTTCTCTCTGTGTTAGCTTCGGTCTCCCACATCTTGATTTTACAGCAAGGCTACCAGTGTCAAGATAGTTTTGAATAACTCTTTGCACAGTAAAAAATGGTTTTCCAATGGTGTTATCAATACAACAAAGAGTTTTACCTTCATCTCTCAATTTGATAATTAGTTGTCTCGTAACTAAAGGAATTTCTTTATTGGCCGTCATTTTTGTCAAAGAAAACTGAAATAACAACTTCCAAACAACGTGAAATGTACTTCGGAAGTCGATGACCTTGAAAGTGTAACATTCTTTGCATTCTCAAGTTTGAAGTTTAAAAGTTAGATAAAAAATCCCCCCCCTCCTTCGCATTGTATGCAAACTTTATTGGCTTTGATTTCTGGCCACTTATCTTTTAAAAATTAGTATGCATAAATTATTAGGTATGAAAATATTACAGTTAAATAATTTCAAAGTCCTTTATTGGAACTAAATATTTAAAAAATAAAACTTTAAGAAACTACCTTTTCGCACCTTAAAATTTTGATTTGATATTACGTTTCTTGATGTACGCAGACTTTATTGACTAACTGTAAATCAAATGATAACATGAAGATACTTACGGACTTTGATTCAGTATCAGAGCTTTCGGTAATGTTTTTGCCTTTGGTGTTTGGTAATTTTGCCTGATATAGCAGCAATTTTGGCAAGTAATCTAATAGATAACTTCTAAATTATAATAATTTACTTTCAAAGTAGTTATGCGTGTATTTAATTTTGACCTCAGTTAAAGCAATGCTTCAGAATGTGATATTTTTTCTGCTAAATATCGGGTTTATCATTACATAGCTGATACATTAAATAATTTAGCTGGAAATACTGAAGGCTGTTTGAAATTTATCTTTGAATGGTCAAATTCATACTGTTGTAACAAATTAAAATTGCTATTATAAGTTATAAATATGATTATATATCTATTTTGTGCTGTCTGCATAGTTTTCAATTCTCTTGTTACTTTGTTTTTGATATTTCTATACATAATAGGACAAGAAGATATATACATAATATGAAGAAAACAAAATTAAGATCTGGTTCATATTTTATAATTTTATATAAGAATTTTTAGTTAATTGTTGAGGTAATTAAAATTAGGCAAAACAGCAACATTATTTTGTCAGATTAAAAAAAAAAAAAAAAACTCAGTTTT
>KK113902.1:359791-370775 GCA_000611955.2 Stegodyphus mimosarum
CCTGCTGAATATAAATTGTTCAGACCGGAAGTGACTTACCTCCTACATGTCATCAATGCTGTAGATATCTGTATGGATCCCGAAAAAGTGTCGGTAGTTAAACACTGGAGATGCCTCAAACATGTACACTAGCTGAGAAGTTTCTTGGGCCTCACATCTAGATTTGGCAATAGCATTTTTGGAATTTATTACTATTAATAATGGTTTATTACTGTTGAAAGGGTCTTGCGATCCATCGCAAGACCATTTCACAAACTGACAGAGAGCAAGCAAAAGTTCTTGTCAACAAAAGAAAGTAAGGATGCAATTTGTAAACTGAAGGAAGCTTTAACATCTGCGACAATCCTGAGGTTTCTTCAGTTTAACAAATAATTTATTCTCGACACAGATGCAAACAATGAGTATCGGTGCTGTTTTATTTCAAGCAATAAGCAGTCAGGAATGAGTCGTAGCACACTGGCGCAACTGTGCATCTAAACTGGAAAGCAATTACTGTCTCAACAGAAAAGAGTTGCTCACCATAGTTAAAGGCTGTAGAACATTTCCACCATTATGAATGGAAGATTCCTGCTCCACACAGACCATGTGTCGTTGACGTGAGTCTTAAATAAAACAGGCAAATCGACAACCTTGTATTCAACATAGATTTTGTAAAATCCCAATCGATTTCGAAGCCAAAATAGGTCCCCTTTTATCAGGAGCAAAAAATTCTGCAAAAGCGAGAAAGCGAATGTCAATGATATTTATACCCACAAGCGACCAGTGGAAGAGCTAATAGCACCATCTATCAGCCGAAATAATAACTAAAATGAAGCGTTAAGTTAGTAGTTAGCTAATTTTGAAGGCCTTAGGCAAGATTGGATTGGAATTGAAATCATTGACTAAACAGGAGAAATTTTTGTGAATGGAAAACCTTCAAGAAAATCCAATTCCCTAATAGAATCAGCTTTCTGGATAATTTTAGCAGGTAATAAGGATCTGGATAATTTTTCCGTTTCATCCTTTTATTAGTTACAAAATTGCATGGATTTTACACAAGTTTAATTTTGAAGTTGTTTTCTCGCCTAGAAATAAAATCCAAGGTTTGGCTCTTAAAGATTCTATTTCTGACTTTAATTCTTGAGGAATTTATAGCATGTCGTGTCAGTTTTTCTTAAGTTATATTGGCCAAACGAAAAGAGCATTAAAGTTTCGCATAAAAGAGCATGAATCTTACGTCCGAAAAGGCGAAATTAACAAATCTTCAATGGCTAATCATAGCTGGAAATTCAATCACAATTTTGATTTTGATTCTGCTAAAATTATCCAGAAAGCTGGTTCTATTAGGGGATTTTATTTTCTTGAAGCTTTTCACATTCACAAAAATTTATCCTGTTTAGTCAGTGATTTCAATTCCAATCCAGTCTTGCCTAATGCCTTCAAAATTCTAAACCCTTCATTTTTAGTTACTATTTCTGCCGATAGATGCGCTATCAGCTCTTCCACTGGTCGTTTGTGGGTATAAATATGATCGACATTCGCTTTCTCGCTTTTGAAGAATTTTTTTCTCCTGATAAAGGGGGACCCGTTTTGCCGTCGAAATCGATTCAGATTTTAAAAATCTACACCAAGTACAAGGTTTATTTTCCTCGTCGGCATATTTCTCTGGTGTCTTGGTTCTTAAATTTCAAGAATCTCAAAGGCCAAATAACAAAAGGGCTTATAGAGACTGCAGGAATATCACATCACTATCTATCATATCATCTCACAGAAAGGTTGATGCCTTATCTAAGAGACTTTTCAGAAAGCTGCCAATATTGTTCCAGGGTCGAAGTGAAATATAACCTGGTTAATGGAGTTTTCAAATAGGAAATTTATGACAGTATTACAAATCTTACGATGCCTGTGGGAGCCAGGTAGATTGTGCAATAGAGCAAAGCTGCAATGTTACAGTGCAGAAGTGCCTTTTGAAAACTTTGCATTTCACATTGTGAGACCTCTGTCATGAACTGTTGATGGCAACAAATATATCCTTGTTGTCACTGATTACTTTAAATGTGGCCTGAGACATATCCTATCTCTGATCAAGAGGCTGTCTCAGTGGCAGAGATAATGATACAGCATTGATTTCCAAGTTTGGAGAGCCACTTCAGTTACTTTCTGATGAAGAAGGAATTTTAATCCAAATGACACCTTTACCTACTCAGATGGCATGGCTGAGAGTTTTAATATAACCATTCTTAATAACTAGTCTTAAATAAGTTTAATAATTTCGTCCTTAATATCCTTAAACAGGAGATGATTTTTCTTGTGGTTTATTCTGAGTTGGATATGGGATGAATTTTAAATGTGCATATGGGTTCATAATAGATTAATGCATGCAGGTCTGATGATAGGTTGATAAAGAAGTACTCATACAGGTGTTCGTATTATCACAGAGTATAATCAATAGTTAGATTAGAACTACTAAGGATGTTAAACACAACACAATGCAAAGCACGTTTAAAGTGCAAAGCTAACCTGAGATATCTCAGTATTTCGAACTCACGCTGAGCTAATAACTAATTGAGAAACTTATGCTGTCTCCTGTGTCATACAGTTTTTTCCTGGCCACCGAGATATTTCTAGTGCTTTCTGCTTCTTGAAATTACTGGAAGGCATACAAGGCCAGATATGGTTACAATTGTGTATAAAATCAAGTATGTTTGTTCAATTATACTACCTATTATAGTGATACAGGGACCAGACCAGAATGTCTCCAAAACTGTAGCCGGCTTAACGATGTCGCCAAATTAACGAGATACCATTTACTCAGTGCTAAATAGACTTTCTCATGTATTCTTAGTTTTCCATCAGAACATCTTTTCTCTTAGCTTTTCATGTTACATTATACAGAAATATATATATATATATCATTTCATATGATTTCACTAAAATTATCTATCTATGTACAAAATTTTTAACAGTATTTTATTTTATTTTGGGTTAGGTTTTGAACTATTTTTTTTATTTTGTATGTATTCATAACTTAAGCATATATGTTAGTCCCATTTCCACGCCGTTAATCTTGTGATTTCTTATTCTTTTAAGCAGCATCTTTCCTTGATATTTAGACTTTATAATTAGCATTTTTCCTTTCTTTCATTTCCTTAATAATAAAAAGCAAGGAATAAAGTACTGTATGCTTTAGAAGCTTTATTTTCTGTAAAATAGAACATAAAACTTTTTTGCCTCAAACCTTTTTCTACTTGCTTGTATAACCAACTGTGAATCAAATGCCTTTTTAAAAAGGAAAAAAATGTGTTTCCCTCAATTTAAGGACAAAATTGTGTTGTTTTTAAAGATTTTGAAGAAAAAATAAAGTATTTTTAATTACAATATTTGAGGCATTTACATCTTTCTTACTATTTTCCCTCTATTTTTTTTGCATTTTAGTTTCAAAAGATAGCTGAACAGAAACTGTTTTGTTTTCAGCACAGCTTTATTATTTTATGATATTTATTTATAATATTTTTGTCATCCAATTTTTGTTTCATTTTATCCTGAGGTATAAATAAAACTATGATTTTTCTCACTTTTCCATTTCTCTTAAAACTGCTCCTCAACACATTTATTCATTCCCTTCCCCCTTATTACAAATTCAAATATAATATTACCTTAGGTTTCAAAAAATATTATTACAATTAAATACAGTCAAATACCAAAAATCTGTCGACCTGAAATCCGCACTGCCTCTCAAAATATAAACATTGAATTTATAGGTTCCAGAAACCGCAGAATGGAGAATGAAATACCGAAGAAAAATATTTGTCCAATAATGATGCCATAATTACTGAATAATAATGATTCTGTATTAGTGGCAGAAAAAAGATCTTAGCTCAGAAGAAGGTTTTAGTATGGATGATGTGTCCAGATGAGCCAACACTGGCGTATCAGATAACCGATGATGAAATCATTGGCTCTGTTTTGAAGTTGCCACAGCAAGAAAACGATTCCGACACCGACACAGATAATGAATTTGATAGGAGTGAGAAAATATCTTTTAATGAGGGTTTGGAACATGGTGAAAAATACCTAATATATTTAGAACAACAGAGCTGTGTCACAGAGCAAGAGATTATGACCCTGTAGAATTTACAAAAAAAAAAAACTTACTCTGGAGCACCTAAAGTTTTAAAAGTTTTAAAAACCTCTATCAGAAAAATGTTTGAAACAAGTAAAAAAAAATGAAATATTTTATGCTTTATTAGTATCCCTTATTTTTATGCGTCTCTATTGTGTATGTCCTTAACGCTTTAAAATATTCCTGCAATCACTAATATAAATGAGTAATATAATATATATGTATAATAATAATTTAAGGCATATAATAAAATAATGTAATAATGTATGTTATTGTACATAATAATTTAAGTAAATGTATTTAATATGCCTTATTTATTTTGCACTTTTAGTCTGAATATTATGATTTGGCTTTTCTGTCCTGAAATTCGCAAAATCCTAAAATCCGCACAATCTCTGGTCCCAAGCATTGCGGATTTCTGCACTTCTACTGTATTCAATTTGGGCTTCATTGTATTTTTTAGCAGCTAAGGCTATCATTGGATATTTCTGTACTATGTGAAATGTAAATGAAATCATTGATTCCACTTAGGGTAACATGCAATAATAATTGAAAATATGATCTTTCCCAGATATCACAGCCCTGTAAATGGTCATCAACTATTAGTTAAGGAGCAAGTAAAAATTATGATTATGTTAACCTTAACTTGTGACTGTGTTACTCCGGGCAATTAATCAACTTATTTGTCATCTGAAATGTATATTCTGTGGTATCTACATATTACCACAACCACCTTAGTTGAAGTCGCCAGATTTTCAGAATGTGCTGAACTCTGGCAACCATACCCATAACCGTTGTTCAGACAATCATGCTGATAACAGTTCTTCAGTCAAACAATGTTGCCAGTATCGTTCTTTTTGTTGTATGAATATTTAACTATTTTTATAAGCAAACTTTGGTATTTTGCATTAATTTTAAAGGTTAGGTTAGGTTATTCAGTTATGGCAAAGCACACGAGGGCTATTTGCCTAAAGGGAGGGATGCCTTCGTGGACGACTTTCTAAGGGAAACTGACTCGTATACACGTTACACATGGGGAAAACCACGAAAACGCCCATGCAGCCAGCCCGTTCGCGGGATTCGAACCTCGGACCGAACTACCAGTGTTCAACGTCTTTACTGCTCGGCCGCTGGTGGGCGCATTAATTTTAAAATATGCACTTATGGAATTTGCCAGCAATTGAAAAAAACTGCGGTTCTTCATGAATATGGAATTTTACTGAAAAATATCTGAAGGGAAAACAAGGACATGTATTTCTTAGATAGTTACTATTGTTGAGGCTTGCATGATGCCAAGTTTGCAGTTTTCGTGTTGTTGTAAGCGAAAGTAGATTGACAGGTACTTTGTTAGAAAAACAGCACAAAAATTGTACTGAAAGATTAGAAAATGAATGTGTTTTATTTTTATTCACATAATGCTTAATAATAAAATTGTGCATTTTAAAATGCTAAATTATGCTTTCTTTTCATATATGATAATGTTTGCTGACTTATGAAAATATTGATAGTTTGGAAATCTTTACAAAAAAAAAAATCATGAAAATCACCAGCTTGCTTCTGATAAGTAACTTCTACCTTTTTATCTGTAAAAAAAGCCAAATTGCGCCAAGCTTGTTCCATTAATATGCAAGTACCTGTTCTTTAATGTTTTATACATACATTTGATAAACAGATTTAAATAAGCCAAAAAAAATGTTTTGCTCTTATTATAGAGATCAGAAGCAATTAATTTAATGTAGGATTTGCTGTTTTATACTTTTTGTGCCCAAATTTTACTTCATTTAGCATGTATTTTGATTTCCAAAATATGAGTTTGCTCCATTTTATTCACATGTTATCCTAAAAATGAAAACATTAAGAAAATTATCTAGTTTCCCATATTAAAAAAATTTCTCCCTTTTAATAAATTTTTATTCTTTACAATACTTTTTAAAAAAGTAGACTTGAGGATGCATTTTGGAGGGATTTTCAACTGAAAAATTCATCCAAAATAGGACCTCAACTCAAGGTGAATTTGTCGTGAGTTTTGGTCCATGGCAGAATCTTTGAATTTTATGAAGAATTGAAGCTGCTGACAAAACCCAGAAATCCTATAGAACTGAGATACTCTAGAGGCAAACTTATATTGGACTCATTATCAAAAAAGGATACTTAATTGAATTTATTGATGCTTTAAACACTATTGAGACTAAATATGCTGAAAATGTGTGGCTGCGAGTTTATATGGGTGGATCACAGCTGGCATGAGAACATTGGATCCGGTGTTTTCTCAAACTTATTTTCCTTTTATGCACCATTTAGAAAATGTGGTACTGCCTTTGATGGTGAAGTGGAGTTGATCTGCATCACATGTAAACAGCTAATTTACCACCTGAGCATATTTTTAAATGTATTACTGTCAGATTCACAGGTGTCCATTCATTCCATCAGTTCTGTTCAGGCTCCTCTATCATATGAGATTTCTCAATATCAAGAGCTACTAATTTTTTTGAGTTTTCGGCATAAACATGTTGTTTTGCAATGGATCCCTGTTCATTGTAATTTACATGGCAATGATCAGGAAGATTTTCTTGCCAAAAAGAGTGCCATGCTCTTATGCTGTACAAAATGAGAAACCTCTTTCCTTACCTCTAAACTGTTTATAAGAAAATTTATACAGTCAACCAGGAGGAACATCTATGTAAAATTACAGCCATATAGAGAAAAAATTGTATTTTGGAATAAACCAAGATCGAAGGCAGTGGCTGCTTTTTGACTACTTACCAGGCATGACTGCCTGGCTCCTTATCTGTGTCATACTGGCATTCCTACTAACGCTGCTTCCGCTTTGTATGATAAAAACGAGCCTATGGACCAACATAACCTGCTTGTGTACAGAGCTATGCATGGAGATACTGATGCGTTTAGATATTGGGAGGATAGAATGCCCTTGGGGAGATAACCTTCAACATTTTTATGTTGTTTCTGCTACTTGTATTTATTCTTGTTCTGTTTCCCTTACTACTTGTTTTTATTCTTGTCCATGTGCCCTGCCATTGGAAATTAAAAAAGTATCATTACACTAATATAAATAACTAGAATAGATTTTAAAAAAAGCATTTGTAGTAGCAGAATTATTTTACTTATTTATTTATTTATGTAGGCAAGAATTGTTGAAATGGAATGGTTGGGGCTACAAGGATTCACGATTTCATCTAAATAATAAAGTAAACCAAGTTGCATTTTCTGGTGACAGGTATTTATAATTTTTTTTTGTTATATAGCATTTTAAATTCCTAATATGTCTTTTATTATAGTTTTTATTGTTGTAGTTTGTGATTATTATATTCTTTGTTTAAATGCAATAATGCTGAAAATTTCTGCTTGCATAAAATTATGCTAAAAATATCTAGGATTCCATATTCATATTAATAGCTATATATATGTAAATGTAAAGTATTGTTCACTTCAATGAAAATTATCTCAATACATATATGTTAAAACATAATTAAACTGAAGAAATTCATCATGGGAAATTTTGGCAGTCCTGTTATAACTGGGGGTAGATATAAAATTTAAGAGAAAACTATAGAAGTTTTACTAATACGTTTTTCCTTGGTACTTGTTGTAGTGTGGTGAAAGTGATAAGGAGTGTGTCTGTGTTGCTGTCGATAAATACGGCAGCCCTAAGGAGAAGTTTTCCAGAAGTGCAGAGAACAGGGTTTGGCCTGCCAAAGAGTAGTAGCAGACATATTTGAAGTCTTGAAATAAAGATGAAATTTTGTTGAATATTGCATCTGACTGAAGTTCTTGATGAATGCTGTAACGGTATTTAATGTGCTGTGGCTAACGAAGACCATGGCATGATTTCCTTGGTAGGAGTAAGCAGCACTGATGCAATCTGGGCTTTGGAAAGTGTGATTTCTTGCTAAATATCATGAAAGGAATTTAATATAAATTTTTATTTATTTCAATATTTAATAATTTTATAATGTATTATGATATTTAGTTAAATAAAATGTAATATTCTTTTAATTATTTTATTTAATACAATTTTGTTAGCAGTTTATTTTAAAAATAAAAAAAAATAATTTTGTTGGAAACTCTTCTTGTCATCCACAATTTAGCAATTTTGTTGTTACTTATGCTCACTTGTCAGATGTATAGTCAGCCCAAGCCCATGAAATTCATTGTGGCAAAGAGTGTAAGATTACGCCTGTCATTGCCAACAGCCTTGAACACCTTACAGTTGGCAGTGCGATTTAGCTCAGTTCCACCTCCAATTTTGGTGGAGAGCACCCGGGAGGGATGGCTCCATGGGTTTCCCACCCCTTTCCTCTTCCACCAATCCACCCAAGTGGATCAAGTGGGCTGACTGCATATTTAAAGTGCTGCCATGCCGCACCAATACTATACATTTACAAACATCCATGCCTTCTCCGGGATTCAAACCCAGGGCCGTTCGGCATGACAGTCACCAGCGCCAACCACTATACCGGTTGGGCAGCACAATTTAGCAACAATTTCTGTTAATAATGCCTCAAATACATTTTCATGCCTGACTCAGTGACTGAACATTGCATTGGCAAGTGCTTTCTTTCCCAGCTATACTTTCACATTATGTCCATTTTCACAAATTCTCTTGGTTGGTAAATTACAGTTTTCTTGCCTTCCCAAAAAAGATAGCATCTACTTGAGTAGATGCTAGATTCAAAATAGTAAGCGTAATTGAATATTTGTTCTGAAAAACTGCTATACTTTAAAAAGGAAAATTTTTAGTGGCCGAATAAATGTGAATGTATGCAAAAATACATTATATCATAAAAGTGACAGTAGAGTTAATGTCCATGCGGAGATCAGTAACAAAGAGTGTTTATTTCTGATGCATGTGCAGATTGTTAACTGTTTGTTTTCTCACTAATGCAGAAATGTGGTAAAACAAAGTTCGAATCAAAACTGCTGCTGAAGACAGCTCTGAAGTTTACTAATATCTTTTCATTTGAGCAACAAAGGTGTAAGAACCATGTAAGAATGTAGCAAAATCTTCATAAAAATTTTTTCCGTATGACGAACTATTTCATAAATGGCAGCAAGATTATTGATAAAATGCCAACACAAAACATCATCAAATGGCTGACATTCTTAATGACGGTAATTTGCTTCTGATGAGAAGAACTCCAAGTAAATCATGTCATCATATTTAGTTTTTTCATGTAAATGTTAACAAATCATTATAACTTAAGATTCTTTTATCACGAGAACTCTGAATGTTCCATGTGTTAATGTATGTCCTTTTTTTTTTTAAGAAAAGTTTTAAAAAATATTTTGTTTAAAGGAAATGAGGAAGATGCCAGATGATTTTTCTTCCAGGAAAGACTCATTTTGCATCACATTCGAATACGTAAAAATTGCAAAACAAAGTATGAATCCATGTGTTAGCGATCCATATAATTTTGTTTGGTAGCTATTTTTATACTTTTGCTTGGTATACAAAATTCTGTCATCTTGTAACACTGCTTTCCTTCATTTTTTAGTTGATAGCGAGTTAAATATGGCTAATATTTTAAAGGAAAAATTAATAATGAAAAATATGAAAGAATGAATGATATCATGAAAAACTTAATTCTTATTTTAAAATTTGTAGAAAATTAAAAGTTGGCAATATTTAAAGATAAAATAAAATTCGTTATAAGTTAAAATAACAAACATTTTAGAGGAAAAAAGAATTAATGAATGCATAATATCATGTAGACCAGCAGTTCTCAACCTTTTGACCTAACACGCACCATCTAAACAAAAATTGAAAAACTTTAGTACCACTACTTCAGTGTACAATGATTATTTTTCCATTTCTCAATAGAAACATTAAAAGAAATATGTTTTACCATTCGTACAACATAATGGCTATTTGTAATAAATATGCACACGTAAAGTATATTACATTACATTACTTTAAATATCAAAATTTAAGTTATAATACTTTTAATTCTAAATTTTACTGTTAAATTTCGGCCTGTTTAAGAGAGATTAAATTCTTCATGTCTGATCTTATTTCACTTAGTTTTAACCGTAAATTAGGATCCACTTTTCATTTTGTTCTGTATTTATTTTTCAAATTTAAGATGGAAGAAAACACTTTTCACACAAATAGGTTGTGCAAAACGGCAATAAAAATTTAATAGCTTTATTTTAAATGTCTTTAAATTCTTTTTTCAGTTCAGCCAGAAGTTAACAAGTGTGTTAATAGTTCACTGGTAATACAAGTAAGCTGCTGATAATTTAAGATATTCTTCAATACATAATACAGTCAAATACCAAAAATCCGCTGACTTGAAATCCGCATTGCCAATCTGTATCGAGGTAAAAATAAATTGGAGTTTCTGAAACAAATTCTTTTAGTGACCATTCTGTTTCACTTTGTGATTATAAAAAAAATCACCGTCAAAGACTGCATTTATTTGTTAGCTAAATCATGGAATTTTGTTTCCAAACAACATTAATAAGTGCCTGGCGTAATGTATGGCCATCTTCTCTGCTTATTGAAATTGAGAGTAATGACAGTGAATTTTCTGGTTTTAGGGCCAGTGCAGCAAGGGTTAAAGCTAGGGAATTGCTTTCATATTCAAAAGAAAGAGTAAATGAGGAGGCTTTGCAAGAAGAAGATATCGTTGAATGCATGTGTTCAGATGAGCCAACATTGGCATATCAGATGACCAATGATAAAATCGTTGGCTCTGTTTTGAACTCGCCACAGCAAAGAAATGATTTGACACCGTCACAAATACTGAATTTGATAGAAATCTGAAAATATCTTTTAATGGGGGTTTGGAACATGGGGATAAATAATTAAAACTTTTAGAACAGAGCTGTGTCACAGAGCAAGACATTCTGACACTATACAAT
>KK113903.1:9919-27942 GCA_000611955.2 Stegodyphus mimosarum
TATTGTAATTGTAATAAAATCATGCAGTGCAATTAACATTACATATTATAAATATATCAGTTGTGCTTTTACACTTTTGTCTGATTCTTAAGAATTCTAGTGTGTGTGTTTTTAATACCATTTCATGTCAATTATACTAACCTGAAACAAAAAAAGTTGCCAACAATACCTATTTATTTAAAATGCTGACATTAATGAAAATGTTTCGACATGTAATGACATCACATGCAGTCACATGCTTTCTTCAACTTCAGGACATGACCTTATGTAATAATAATATATTTAATATTTGGAAATGCTATTTTTATATGTCATTTTGTAAAACTTACAAATTTTTTACTGACAAACTCTTTGATTTGAAAGTAAGCAGTGGCAACACTTTCGAAATAAAGCAGATTTTTATCTCCAGCATGTGAGATTGTTACATCTCAGAAAAATGAGGGTAAAAATTAGCGTTTTCAGAGTTTTTAATTAATATCCTGGCTGATTAAAATTGTATGAAGATGAGAATGGTTGAAAAGGTTTCTCACAAATTTTTTGAATCTGTGGGTACCTCTCTTGAAACTCAACTTTCCGCTGCTCCAGAGGAGACAATGCTACAAAGAGACAGATGTGCACAGATTTTAACAGTATAGATTCTAAAATTATAACTTTAGAGAGTATAAGAAATATGTGAAAGAAAACGTTGACAACCAGTAAAAAACAAAGTGAAGTCAAAAATGTCAAAAAAATATTTTAATAGTCATATTGAACTATTTTTGTTCTCGTCAAGGGTATGGATAAAAATAATTCTATTTCCTGTTCTAATCAATTGGTAGGACAGATCGTTTTTTCTGATATTATGCAATTTTCAAATTGAAAAAACATAAAAGCCATTCATTCAAAACCATAGCATAATACCATTCCCTACATTGATCTTAAGTAAAATATAACATAAAGTACTTTCTTCGCTAGGCAGAGTATCATAAAACTCTGAAAATGTAGTTGAAAAATGCCAAACAATGATGAAAAAAATCACAATGCATTTAAATATACCATAGAAATAAATCAATTAAGTATATGAATTTGAACAGCCAAAAAAGGCTTCAAAAAATTCTCCAAAATGTGGAGTAACAATAAAGTTAAAAAATGTAGCTGAAAAATACTAAATAATGATGATAAAAGGAACAAAGCATGTAAATGTAATAAAAATAAAGTATAATTAAAAATACATCTAGTTAAGCTCAAGTCACAAAACAAAAAAAGGATGAAAGCTTACCTCTACCATTGTCCTAGTTGAAGTGGAAGCACTAGGTGAAAATGTAATTATGGAGTTCTCTCAAGTGTAGACAGAGTTTATGTAGGTTAAAATTAAGGTGGTGGATGATATTTAACCATTTCACTGTCCTACAAAATTCAAGTATTTACTTCTTTTCCTCCACCAATTCTGCATCTGAAACTAGCCTTAGAAATATTTCTTGCCCCCTTCAGCAGCTGTCAAGACCTACTTAGAAAATTGATCATTTTTCTCCTTACCCAGTAAAAAAAAATGTTTATGTTGAGTGCCCTGTCTGAAAATTAACAAGGACGATCCCTAAATGCATTTTGTTAAAGGAGAAGTAATTTCATTGCAGTATCAGCTGAAGGAATTCCATAAGTATATTCCTGTTTCTATCTTTGTAAGTTAACTTACACCTTACACAACTCCGCTGTTGAAAAGGGCATGACCATTTAAACTGTCAATCACCTCTTTTCATTTTTTACTCATTCTAAGGCGTTGAAAAAACACAAAGCATTGAACTTATCTCAGGGTAATGGTCTAGGCCATATTTAAACCTGATGAATGTCCACCATTGCTAACCTTTGAACACAAATGAAAAGTGTCTCTTGGAGCAAAAGGTGAAGTCGTTAAAGCACAAATTGCAGAAATTAAAATATAAAGTAAGGAGGAAAAAGAAGAGAAAAGCTGAAATCTTCACTTAAAAGTGGCTGTTTTGAGTCTTAAAGAAATTTGGCCTTGTTAGTAACTGAAATCAGTACCAGAGTGGAAAATTATATTCAAGATTTCCAAATTTTTTTATTTATAAAAATTACACATCCACATATGCATTCACAACTTATTTTAATTTTAAACATATTAAAAAACTTAGCATTAATAATACCCTTTTAACCAAAATTGCAAATGAAGCCTTTAAATCCTGAGGAAAGTTAACTGTGGATGTGTAATTTTTCTTAATAAAAAATTTGTAAATTTTGTGTATTTCTAATTTTTCACTGTGGTAGCCAAATTTGTTAATGATAAGGTCGACTTTGTTGAAGCACCAAGTCTACCATTTTTAACTGAGAATTTTAGCTTTTCTCTTTAATTTTTACTTTTCCGACATATTTTACTGCTACCATAAATTTTTATTTCTGCAATTTTTGCTTTAAATATCTCCCACCATCTTAATTTTAACTTATACGTATTTTGCCCACATCCCTTTAATTAAAAGCTGCTCTCTGATTTACTTTTTGCATAACCACTCCTTCTGTCCTTGCTTATAACCACTCCTTCTGTCCCTTCTCTTTCCAATGTGCAAAACGGACAAAAAATTTAAACTCTGTCTACACTTAAGAAGGTTCCACAATTGCATTTTTGCCTTTTGCTTCCCTTTCAATTAGGACATTGGTAATGGTAAACTACACTTCTACCTCTTTTTGTTTTGTGAAGTGAGCTTAACTAGCTGCATTTTTAACTGTACTTTATTCGATTAAATTTATTTTTGAGTCTTTTAACATAAAATTGACATATTTATTTGATTTTAATTGTACTTACATGCTTTGCATTTTTGATACTCTGCATTTTGAAGAAGTGCTTTATTTTATGCATTGGGTGTTTTTTTTTTCCCCTTTTGTTTTATTTTTTTGGTTCTTCAGATCTATATAGGAGATGGTACTATACAATTGTCTTGAATTAATTGCATTTACTTTTTTTTTATTTGAAAACTGCATAGTATTAGAAATGTTGATTTCTCTTACCAATTAGTTAGAATGGAAAATTGAATTATTTATGGCAATCCCCCTGATGGAAGCTAGTTCAATCTGACTTGTAATATTTTGGCCGTTTGTCCTAGACTACTTTACTTTTGCTTTAGTTCTTATTTTGTCTTTTACTGGTCCTCAGCTTTTTCTTTTGAATATTTGGAAAGTCATAATTTTAGTATTTAATATAGGTTTTCGAAGGATACTTGTATTTTTAATTTAGCTGTATAAATTGATAAGTATGTGTTTTGTTATTAACCAAGGTATCCTGTTTAAAATTTGAATTGGCTACTTAATGGTAGATGTGAAAACAGCATACCAACTTTAAAATTAAACAAAATTTATTTATTTGATTTATGCAATATCTTCTATGCATTCTGGAGAATATGGTACCTCTCTTTGTTCTTCAAAGATCAAAATCATTTTGCATCATGCAGTCAAATTTTGTATTTAAGGTGATATAATTTGCGAAAATTGCGTGGATCCCTGAAGAAAGGAAATTGCTCAGATTCTCTAAAAGTGAATAGAATATTTTTCTTTGTGAATCCAAAATTTTTGCATAATTTTAATAGCTGTTTACCTAATGAAATTTTGGTGCTTCCTTGTTAGCAATCCCCAAGATTCAGCTAATCAACTGAGGTATCTCGCCCAAATCTCACCATGCGTTCTTATACCTCGCAACATGTTACATTGTTGCTTTCATTACATATACTTATATTAGCAGCATGTTTAATTTTTTAAAGCTTTTGAATTTTCATTAGATTTTCTAAAAATATTTTTTGCTTTTTTCTGAATATGCAATTAGCAATCTTTAATTTACCAAATAAAGATGTGGATGCCATATCATTTTGTCAAGAAAGAGGTCTCTTACTTGATGAGCGAGTATGCAAAAATGGCCTTAACATGAAATTATATATTAATGATGAAACCATTTGGAAATGCAGTGTTAAAAGTCATGAAAGGAAGAAGGGTCTGTTTATTGGAAATTGGTTCAGTGGTTCAAGAATATTATTCGCCACTGCTATTCGATTTATGAATTCTTCGAAGAGGCGTCGACATGCATCAAAAGATGGGAAACACAGCTTAATGTGTGTGAAAATGCTGCAATTGATTGGAACAGTTGCATGCAGGGAATATGTTACCTACATCTGATTCAAAGACTCGGTGAGTGAGGTCCCAATAAAATAGTTGAAATTAATGAAAGTTTGTTTGCCCGACCCAAAAGCAACTGTGGCAGAATACTCCCACAACAGTGGATTTTTTAGGAATATACCAGGAAGATGGCAAGTACTTTGTCATTCAGATCTCAAATACAGTTGCTGGTACACTTATGGAGAAAATTATTCAGCATGCGCAAGATGGATCAACAATCTATTCGGACTGCTGGAAGGTATATGAAGTGGAGCAACTTGAAGAAGCTGGTTCTGTCATTTTACTATGAACCATAAGTACAATACTGTAGATCCAACAATAGGTGTTCACACCCAAAATGTAAGAAAAATGTGGAGTTAAGCCAAGTGGAGTAATAAAAAACAATAGGGCATGGCTCGAATTATATCTTTCAAACTTTATGTGGAGAAAGTACATAGGAAAAAATTATATTTTTGATGAATTGCTGAAAGCAGTTTCAGAAATATGGCTTTGTCTTATTGATTATTAAAATATGCTTAGAAAACAACATGTGAGTATTATTTTTATTATTGAATATTCTGTCGTTTATTTTTATCTTCATGCTTCACAAGCTGGTGAGGTATCTCAGTTAATTAATGATTTAATTTAGGGGGCCTTTATAATAAGGAAGTACTGAAATTTCATATAATTTTTTAATTGAAAGATAATTTTTCTTAAAAATAAGAGTATGTAGGAAAACAAGATTTGAATTTTGGATGCATATGCATGTATAGTATACATTTTTTCATGAAGTTATAAAATCCTTCACTTATTCAGCAGATTTAAAATATATTGCTAAAAAATTATTTTTAACCCTTATTTCATGATTATATGATCTTCTCTAAAAATTAAATTTATTTTGAGTGACATAATTATAAGTATATTTTTATTCTGCATTTTTATACATATATCTTTTCAGTCAGCTTTTTAATTTTAGATGTAATATGAACTTCTCTCAATATTTGTATATTTAGTCCAAAAGGTGTTTATTTGAATTATTGTTATTATTATTATTACTAATATTATTATTTTTAATCAGGATGTAGCTTTCAAAACATTAACACTGGAATTTCCTTCTCTCTTTGTCATTGACAGAATGGAAAGAACTCTGAAATAATAAAATTATATCTATTTTATATTATTATGCTATTAATTGTAATACTTTGGAATTTATTTATGGCTGTTTAATACAATGCAATTGCAACTACCAGTCCTTCTTCCCTCTTTTTTCCTGATTTAGTTGTATCATTTTTATCTCCTTAAACAGACAAACTGAAGGAAGAACATGTCATTTTTGAAACTTATATTAAGGAAGCCCAGCAAAAAGTAGACAGTTTAGAAAAGGAAATAACTTGTCATCAAACTGACAGAGACAACTGGAAGCAAAAATATGAAACCTTGCACGAAAGTTTTAATAATGTGAGTTGTTGTCTTTTAATTAATTTTTTTTAGAAAATTTGATATAGCATTAATGAAAATAGCCAGTGTAATAAAATCTAAGTGCTGTGGTCGAAACAGGCTTGAGCTTTTTATCTTTCACTCTATAGTTCAAAAGTCTGCTCCTTAATATTGCTTTTTTTTTTCCTCGTCTTTTTCCTCCCACCCTGGATCAGAAAATTGCAGTCCCCACCTTTTATCTGAAACAATTATCTGTTGACTAATATATTTTGACTGTATGTGTGAATAGATGAAATTGTCTTTTGTGCTGCCAAAAGGCTGATTAATATTGGAACCCCAATATGTTATCCTAGAGCTATCAATAATTAGTAAAAATACAAAATAAGAACTAAAGCATACAACAAAATACTTGAAAAGCAGCAAACATTAATTTGAAAGTCAAACAACAAAAATCAGCATTATATTTGCAAATTTTCATAGGACTAGTTTCGATGGTTTTACCAAACCGTCATCCTTAGCTGCCAAAGCTCAAATGAAAGAGACAAGATATAGTGATTAGATAAGATAAGATAAGATAAGAATGGCTGGAGAAGGGTTAAACTACTGGGCCACCTATTGATCAAACGAGAACTAAAACATAATTTTCTGAAAGGCTGAAGGCTAAGATGGATTTGAATTAGGGTCATTAACTAGAACAGAAAGTTCCCTTCCCACTCACCTTTGGCTGCTGAGGATGATGGTTCGGTAAACCCATTGAAACTAGTCCTGTGAAAATTTGCAAATATAGCACTGATTTTTGTTGTTTGACTTCCAAATTAATACTTGTTCACCATGTTATTCTATTTTAAATCCAGCAAATAGTTTTATTTGTTCACATGACCTCCTATTAATCTACATCAAGACTTTTGACTATTAGTGTGAGAGGACCTTCTGCATCCAGATCTGGGTTGGGGCTGCAAACACAGTTGGACCTCTTACTCTCTGTATTATCCATGAAACATCTGTATCCATCCAAAAGTGACTTCAACAGGATCAAACAAATGAAAATTATTTGGGATGAAGTTGGGGCTATGTGAAGATTGGTGAAGAAACTGCCAGTCACATTCACTCCTTGCCTCAGGAAGTGGACTATCAGCCACAAAAGATGTATCATATCCAATTGGATGTAGAATGGTAGACATTATTATACTGCTCTGACAGCTCTCAGTGATCAGTGGCATTGCTCACTGAGTTAGCATGAAATATGATAATCTTGCTGTGTTGTGACACTAAACTATTCATGGGTGACACTTTAAGCTATTTACGTCTGTTTTTGTTATCCCAAAGCAACTAGTGCCATATTTATTGACATCAGTTTTAGGAATTACTATTTTGGTTAATAGGCTTTGTTTCTAGTCAAGTGTAAAAGTATCTAAAATGTTTTTAGCTGCCATTTGACATAGTGAGATGCTTCATAACAAGCCAATTAAATATCAATTAAAAATTAATTCAGCATCAGGAAAGTTTTTTTAATGTTATTTCTTCATTGAAAAACAATTGAAATCACATAAATGGTTTTGTATAAGAATGAGTATTTTATGCAAAAATGTTTTACAGAAGAAATTTGTCAGTTAAGTCAGAAATCAGTATTATGTTATTTGTTTTACTTTAAAGTATTATGTATACTCAGATAGAAGATGTTGTGAAAAAAGGAGGAGTTGTGTTAGATAAATGAGATTTGGAAGGTGTGCTTGCACATATGAGAGATGTCTGTTCAAATTTTGCATTAGATGAATCAGTGTGGTGCTAGTATGCCTCTATGAATTCTAAATCATGTTATTAACATTCAAATTATGTTTGATTTAAATACATGATGTAAATGTCTTGTGTTTTATTTATGTTTTGGTCTGGGTGCTGTGAGTGATATTTGAGTCAAGAATGGCTTTAAAGGAAACGAAGAAGGCAGCATGAGCAGTTTATTGAATGTGAACAAGGATATGTAATAGAGCTATTGAAAAGGCGGTTTTTTTTTTTTTTTGTATTGTAGAAAGACTTGGCAGGAACCACTGTGCATGCAGATTGCCAGCAGTGTTCACAGGAAGGTACTGTCTCCAAAAAGCCAAGCTGCAGCTGCACATGTGCCACCACACAACGAGAAGACCATACTATTCACCACATGTCTGTGACACATTGTACTGCATCTACAGCAGACATTGTGCTGCATCTACAGCAGACATTCGAGCTTTTGTTGAAACCAGAGAGACACAACAAATTATAACAAATTTTAATTATTTGAAGGACTGCTCAGAGCCAGATGCTCTGAGAGCTATACCACTAACTCCAAATCACTGCGATCTGTAACCTCACTGGTGTTAGTCTAGAGTTTTTTGGAAACGATGGTATAGATAGGTGGGAAATAGGGTGAACATCTATGCCTGTGCACAGCTTCCAGAGGGGGCCAAATTATTGTGAAATTTTACAATTAATTTTTTTCAATCTTGGCAAATAGGAGGGGGCACAAAATCTTCAATTGTTCCTGGGTGCTGGAAACCATAGCTTTGGCTCTGATTGGAAAGTGGAGTAGAGAACTGTTGTGTTCTTAAATGAGAGCCATTTCTGTCTTGATGCCAGTGATGGCCATAATTTAGTTAGAAGGAAGCCAGATGAGAATTTAGAACAAAGCTGTCAGTGATGTAGACAGCTTGGTTCCAAGACCACAACCAGCATGGACTACTCTGATTTGATTGACCAAGTGCAATTTCTTCTTCTTGTTGGGATTTTGTTTTCCATCAGTGTATTTGTAAGGTATTTTTATTAAATCTGTAGATCAGGCACGTCAAACTCACTACCTCAAGTGGACTAAATTGTGATTGTTTTATAATAGTGCAGGCCACAAAAAAAAGGGAGCCATTTCATGCTTAATGGTTTACTTAAAAAGTAAGTGAAAAATGTATAAAATCTTACCTAATACTATATTTTTTAAAAAAATGCAATGCACATAAATCCGGGTAGTACAAGGATACTTACTGTTTCTTTTACCTCTGTGGTTCATACTGATATATATACTGCTGAACATGGAAATTATGTAAAACATTTAGAGCTTACTGGAAACCACACAAGTAGGTATTTGCAAAATTTAGGTTACCTATTTCACTGAATTTTTACTTTTCAGTTGAGTTATACTGAATTTCTGTTAGTACCATCTGTAAAAGGGTATGACCTCCCCAGAGTCTGTTAAAAAAATATTTTTGTCGAGAGATCATCTCATAAATCCTTTTTAGTATCCAAACTTGTATATATGCCTTGATGGGTAGAATTTCAATTTTTAGTAATATGCTATAATTATGTACTTTTTGTTATTTTCTTGGGGTAAGCCGAGGGCTCCAGAAAAATGAGTCAAAGGCTGTGTTTGGTATACATGCTGTAGATGTAAGCTGCTTAGTTGCTTTACCTGTTTTTGAGCCTTTACTTATGGAAACAAAAAATGCAAGTTCAGAACTTCAAATTGCAATTTCAATATTTCAAGGAAGAGTATATTATTTAAAATTTCAAAAAAAAAATAATAAATAAATAAACATTAAAAGCATGTAAAGCACCATAATACTTTTAAAATATTTTTCATAAGTTACATAACATACGCATAAGAAAAAGCTTTCACTTATTAGAGCAGAGTTGCAAATTTTCATAAAAAGCAACTGTTTTATTTATTTTAAATTAAATATATCAGTTAGATATATTATTTTATTAAAGATACATGATACTACTGTATGTGAGTTATTAAGATTTAAATGCTAAAATTGGCAATAATAATTACCCTTTTTAATTGTTAGGATATAAGAAAAATATTAAGTTTAAACTTTGTTTAACTTCTAAACAGAGCCGATCTAAGAGAATAAAGTGCATATTCAGGAGGGGAAACTTTGTAAGAAAATGCTTATTTCATTTCTTTATTTCATTTATGCCGAATTACTTTCCACATTACTTTCCATTTTGATGACTTAGGAATATTTTGATTTGAAAAAATAAACAAGATAATAAATTCTATAAAACAGAATTTCTGAAAAACTCCTTAGAAAAAATAAAAATGCTACTGTAATTATTTAAAAATTAATTTAATTTGTCTTTATTTGTATTTTTTTATGATAATGATTTTTTCCTGTGTAATTGTTTTAGAATATTTAAATGTGTATCAGTTTTCTCTTGAAAATTTACTTCTCTTCACTGAATTTTTATTTTTTTTCCCGAAAATCTTCTGGCTTTTTGCTGTTACAGAGTTGATAGGGGTGATTTTTTCTTTTGGATTTTATATCTTACAACTCGGAAGTAATGGAAACTAATGGAAATTCAACTAATGGAAAGTTTTATAGACCTACAATTTTCAGAAAAATGTGGCAAAACAAGAAGTATCTTCATGGTATTAACATGTAATGGAAGTGTTTTATAGGAAATTTTTTACTTATCTTTTGGAGCATTTTTGGAAGAATAGTGAAAACAAAATTAATTGAATTTTCTCCTTTTGATCCCAGAACTCTTTCTTTTAACATGTTTATTTTCCCTTTACTTCCATGTCTTTTCTTAAGGTAAAAGCATTGAAGCAACTGAAAGCAAAGTAATTGAAAAATCACAGTTTATTAGAAGATTCATCATATATGTGTCAGTGCACTGTATATACCTCAGGGCCTCCCTTAAATTCTAAAAATATGTGCCCTAAATTTTGTTGCACGATGCTTCATTAAATTTAAAAAATTCTGCCTTACTGGTTCTTGGCACTAGCTTTGATATCATTTCATATTTATTCTCAATACTTATATTGTCTTTAGAATAACAGATTAAATCTGAAAATTCTAAAATGCTTCATTTTAGAATTTTCAGATTTAATCTGTTATTCTAAAGACAATATAATTCATTGAAAAAAGAGGAAATTCATTGAAAAAAATGATTTCATGAAGAGAGAAAAAAATATTGTCCAAAGATAAATTGTTGAAACATTGACAAATTAGAAGATAAAGCAGGGACTAGTGGGAACATTTGTTGAAACAAATACGCTCAGAAAAGATGTTTAAAAGAAAGAAATTGATGCAAATTAGCTAAAATATATTTAAAATTTTCAAATTAAAAAGATACGTAAGCATTTTGCTACTACAAAACATAAATGTTTTATAGCATTTAATGTATAGTTATACTAATATCATTTAAGAATCAATATGATAAATTATAATATCTGTAAAATGTTCATAGTGCTTAATAACAAACTCGTTAAATTTGAAGAATTAATTAAATGCCTTATACTTTGCTTAGTGGCAGCATTATGAGAATTAGCTGTGCATGAAGCTGTGTAAAAGGTAAACTGAACACGTTATGTTCAGCAAAGTGCCATCAATTGCCTAAGCCTGCGGATGGTCAGTGCTCTAGTAGTTCCTTTCTGTTCTTTGTCTGCCACTTTCTGCAGCCCAGTTATGCGTACAGATTTTATTTTAATAGACTATGATTTTGAATTATAATAAAAAACAAAATACTACCTTCAAGGGGTTTAAAAAGATTTTTAATATTTATTTTACATGCTCCAAATGCTTAATTTTTTTTCATTTTTAGTAATTCTGAGCATGTATTGAAGGATTGAATAGGGTGATTTTCTTTTCCTCTTTTTTTTTTTTTTTTTTTTTTTTTTTTTTTTTAAAGGACTATTGTTTTTGTTTTGCGATTTTGCATTGATTCACTATAAACGGCTGTATCACTTTTCAAATTGTTGCCACCAAATATTATCTGCCTGTATTATATTTAAAAAAATTAAATAATGAAGAATGTGCATAAATGTATGTCTGTTTCTTGCATTGTGATAAAACAACAGTACCTAGAACCATCCAGTTTTGAATAACATATGTTTCCACCCGAATATGCGCATCTGGAAGCCCAAATTTGGAATTTGTTTTATTATCTGTTTCATATTTTGTAAAACTTAACGAATTTTTGATGAACAAACTCAACAATTTAAAAGAGAGCAATGGCAACACTCTACAGGGAAAAAAACCTTTTTATCTCCAACATGTGGAACTGTGTATCGGAAATTCTAAAGATACGCTCATTTTAAAATTATTTTGTGATATTGCTGTTTAACTGAATTTTATGTTTTAAATGCGAAGAACATGATATTTAGTAAATAAAGGTAACACACAAAACGTTAAAAAAATGCCCCTTTAGACGTAATTTCAAATTTGAAACCTTTCAGATTTTTTTAATTTGATTTTTTTTTAAGTGGAGTACTCAGTCTGTAATTCATAACTGCTGAGTTAAAATATATATTCATCTGTTAATGTGTATACTTTGTGGTTACTTATGTATTATCTCATCGACCATGGAGCTGTCACCACGCAGCTTGATTTAGTACTATGAATAACATTGCATGCCATAACAGCACACTCATAACATCTGAGCTTTTGTTTAATGTAACCCCAACTGATTTTTATTAAGCTGTTTTTGTTTCTATGAACAAGGATATAAGTTAACTGTTATTTTTTTTTCCATTTAAAACAATATTTGGCCCTAACTTTTACGGCACAGTGAGCAGTGGATTATTTTATTTAATCTTACTATCATTAAAAGTGCGTATTAATGGATATGATGTGGTACTTTATTTGAAAATGGATAAACAGTGATGATGGAATGTGAAAAATTGTGACAAGAGAGTATCCATTTGGGGGGGGAATGTGTTTTTGAAGGCATCAGAGTCATATTTGTGACTGCACTCCAGTTCAGTTACAGCTCTTCGAAAGAATTAACACAAAAAGAAAGAGAATTATCAAAAGAGAATTAGTTGGTTGAGAGAATTAACATGAAGAAAAGAGCAACTGGTTACAGCCAACAAAATAGCAATATATTCGAACTATTAACCTGCGGGAAGTTTGTATTTATAACATTTTAAACACAGCTTCTGGTAACACCAGAAGCCATAACATAATAGTAGAAATTATAAAATGCAAATATGAAACAGGCTGAAAACTGATTGTTTATCAAATTAAGAAGTATTAGTTCTTTGAAAATCACAAAGAAAAAATTCTGGCAACTTTTGCGGAATCTCCACCAATGTTTATGTCTCCATAGTAGTCAAATTTCATAGTCAGATACACAAGTACCATTTTTAGATATATTTTTTTTATTTGAATTGGAATGTTAATTATCTCATGCGCAGATAGTGGATTAATTAAGATAAAGCATAATGAGGTTACTTTTTCTTAATACAGAGAATGACTTTTAGAAATTTTCCAAGAGAACTTGGCTCATAATTATACGAGCGGAAATTCTTGCATTCAAATACAGGCTTAGCTTATATAGAAATTATACAAAGTAGTATTATCATTACAATCTCTGTGATCTTTATGAAATGTTAGTGCATTGAAATGCATATAATATATGTATTTACTTTTAGATCAGAATGTGTATCATCATCATTTTTTGGTAAGTTAAAAATGTTTGATAGCATAAATAAAAAGTAAATGCAGTGGCAGCTTCCTGATTATTATTATTTTTTTAAATTTGAAATGTGTATTATTGTTATAATTGATGCTTATTTAATTGAGTATCGCTAATGATTGTAAATTCTGTAAAGTCTAATTCTACGTCTAGTGAAATATGTTAAGCTGCTTTTAATATATATTTTTTAAAGTTGAAGGAAAGCTATGCTGCCTTAAGTGAGAAGAATGATGAAGTTCAGAAACATATGGACTCAATTATAATTTCCAATGGAGAAATGGAAAATGATTATGTGAGTGCAAAAATTGTAGTATTTAGTGTAATATAGTAAACAGATAATTTTTAAATGGCCACTCCTATATATTAAAGCTCAGTTTTAATGTTTTAGAGGCAAATATGCAAATTAATACGATTATATATGTTAATAGCAGTAATTACTGATTTCAAGAAACATACAGTCAGTTTAGAAATTACTGAGATTAAAGTTGGAAATAGTTACATTCTTTTCTGAGTGTACTAAGTTTTGAATTCAAAATGAGAAGATATCAATTTTATAAATCTTGCATAAGACCACGTGGTAAAAAGAAATTTCAGTACCTTTTACTTTATTGCATTCCTTTAACAAATCTGAAGTATGTGCTTATTGTTCTCAGGAATAATCTCATACTATACCATTACATCCTAATAAATAAATTTGTGCGTAAATAATCCATACTCCTCTTTAAAAAGAGTCATTTTTGTTGTTTAAGGTAATGCTATAATCCCACATATGTAATTTAATAATCAAAGATTTACAGATTTTTTACATATTGGTATTTTTGCATTTGGAAGTCACTAGACTCCTGATTAACTGAAGTAATATGAAGGACATTGTCCACAATGAACAAAAAATCATAGCTAATCCAACAGCAGTTAAGGAAGGCACAGGAGAAAGGAATAGCTCATAATATAATTAATAGGAAAAAATGCTATTAACAATTTACCTACTTGATTATAAGTTCATTTGATTTTGTAAGTTAAATCAGAAGTTAGAACAAAAGCACACATCGAAATAGGAAAAAATGTATTTTCATTTACATTACTCTTGTATTTTGATAGGAGTTGATGAGAAATAGAAAATTTATTGCTGTACACTTAGTTTACTTTTATGATTTAGTAATTTATTTTTAACAGATGATTTAATTACTTTTATGTATTCTAGATTATATACAATTACTTACAGTGTTGTTGTGGATAAGAAACAGTTCCAAAACCTATTACATCATCTATCATTACTGCTGTTATCTCATCGATTTCTTCTTCGTTTTGTATGTCTGATAAAAATTTTCCTTTATTCTAAAGTTTATGATGATAATTTTTTTCCATAATTTCACAATAAACAAATTTTTTTTTTTTTTTTTTTAAAGAAAGGGCCATCTTAATCCTTCTTGGCATATTGGAAGTTGATTTTTGCAAGTTACTTGCTTTTGCATATTTTTTTGTATAGGCTTTTGCAGGACTTCATATCTTGATTCATGAATGTCATTCATTTTTAAAAGCTGTTTGTCATCTGAAATATTAGGCCCACCAGCGGCCGAGCGGTAAAGACGCTGAACACTGGTAGTTCGGTCCGAGGTTCAAATCCCGTGAACGGGCTGGCTGCATGGACATTTTCGTGGTTTTCCCCATGTGTAATGTGTATACGAGCCAGTTTCTCTTAGAAAGTCCTCCACGAAGGCATCCCCCCCTTAGGCAGATAGCCCTCGTGTGTTTTGCCATAATTGAATAACCTAACCTAACCATCTGAAATGTTCATAAAGGGAAGCTTTTATTCTCATAGGGATTAAAGTATAATGGATTAGCCGATTTGCGAGAAACTGCATATTTAAACTTTTACAAAAGTACCATAAGTTCATAACAACCAAAAATGTGGTTGTCATTATATTTAAAATAAAAGGGATAAATATAGCTGTAAGTATGTAAAATAAATGTAAATTTAATTCAATTTTACTGTATATAAATGAAAGAGTTGACATTATAAATAGAAAAGGAAGAGATGCCATTGTTTATATGGGAAGTTGCTGTCCTTGGGAAACATTGAGTAACTATTTTTCAGAGGTTACTTCTTCTTTTTTTTTCCCCTTTTGTCTCTTAGCACTATTCAACCCTGTCTAAAATTTTCTGAAGCACAGTCTCATAAAAATTTTATCCAAATCCCCCCTCCTACACTTTTAAGTATATTAAAAGTAATACATAACATTGTGACTGAAAATGCTTAGGCTGTGGCTTGCTGTTGTTTCATTATGGTGATATCATGACACTTTATTGAATGGAATCTTGAGGTTTTAATATCATTGGCTGTGTTTTGAATATTCTTTACTATTTTATTCTATGGCTATAAAATGCACTATGCTTATAACTTGCATTCAGACTTCAGAAATGTTTCATGCAGTGCAAGCAACTTAAAATTTTATATGTAAATGTGCCAGTATGATATAATAGTCAATGATTTTTAAATTCTTAAGTATTTTATTTCATTATTGCATGAAAATAATTAAAATATGTAATCATTATTACTAATATTGCACATTAACGTATTTTGAAGTTTTACTGTAAGTATTAGGATTTTCTGTTTCAGTGTGAGAAAAACATGTGCAAGAATCCAAATATTTCAGTCAAAAGCAGATTCTATAGGAATTACTTTTGTATGTCGGGCTTAATTGTTAAACACACTTGGGCACATAGTGATGTTCATCACTCTAAGGTTGTGGACATAATGGAGAAGTTCATTTTCTTGATCCTGGAAGCAAAGAAGTTAAAACAGTGTTTAGATCATTCAAGTAAATGTGAAAACAAAATATTTTAAATACTAAGGTAAGATAGTATAAAGTTTGAAATTCAGATGTTCAGTATCCAGAATGACCTGGACCTTTGGACTACCAACAATCTTTTTTCAAGAAGTTTTTTTTTTTCCTTACAAAGTTTAGGAACAGAGAATATACTTAAGAAAATGAAGTGTCATGTAAGCAGCAACCTTGTATTCGGCTTAAATTTCATCGAGAACTCAATCGATTTCGAGGGCAAATAGGTACAGCTTCCTTCTCATCAGGAGCAAAGAAATCTGAACCAGTCTTACAGATTTATTTGCTCCTAATGAGGAGGGGACCTTTACACTGTGCAAAAAAAAGGGGAGCAGTTGTATATGTTTTGTTTTACTGGGCTGATTGACGAAATTTAGCTGCTGTTTTTCATGTCTCGAAAGCACGACTTAGGAAATATATTAGATTTGTATATAGCATTGTTCTAATACAGGTATTTTGACACAAAAATCTGACTTTTTCTGAAATGACATGCCAATTTAATTTTCCATATTTCGATTCTACGACTCAAATTATGCCAAACTGCCAAGATTTGTAAAAATTGCAGTAGTAGTTTTTAAAAAATTAGCTCTCAAAATTTTAGGTTCTCAATGTTAATTTAATTTGATATATTGATATCTCTTTTCTTAGTAAACTTACTTGATTCCTTCTTCCAGAATTCGAAATTTAGTTTTAATCCAAATATAATTTGCGTTTTTTTTATGATTTATTTTTAAAGTTTGTGTTTTTAAATATTTTTTATAAATTTTTCAAGAACATTTTTGTATTATAACCTGTAAAATTTTTAATGTCATCTTAAAGTAGATGTATTTCTAGTCACACCTGCAAAAAATTAGGTTTTTTTATTCAAAATTTCCTAAGATATACTTGAATTTACATATTGGCCCATTTTGAAATTTGCAGTATTAGTTACAAGCAATATTAATGCCAAATGTGGTTTAGGCACTTCGTTAAAATTATTTGAAAGAAAGAATGATGGACCTTTTTTTCCACATGTGCTTCATTGAAAGAAAAAAAAAGTAAGTAGGTTGTTATAAATTAAGAATTTTGCCAAGTGAATTATTCTTGGTGCAAACTGAAAAAAGGTTGCGAAGATAAATTTTTAAATTTCACACCAAATTTTAATATTTAGACATAATTTGAATCATAGAATCGAAATATGGAAAAAAAAGTGGCATGTCATTTCAGAAAAAGTCTGATTTTGTCAAAATACCTATATTAAAACAGTGCTATATATAAATCTAATGTATATCCTAAGTCACTTTATCAAGACATGAAAAACGCAATTTAAATTTCGTCAATCGGCCCAGTAGAACAGAAGATATAGAACTGTACCCCCTTTTTTTTTTGGCGCAGTGTACCTGTTTGCCGTGGAATTTGATTGAGTTCTTGACAAAATGGAAGAATGATGGACCTTTTTTTCTGCTCGTGTTTCAATGAAAGAAAAAGAAAGTAAGTAGGTTGCCATAAATTAAGAATTTTGCCAAGTGAATTATTCTTGGCGCAAACTGAAGAAAAGAAATTGGCCAACACAAGGTTATTACTCTGCTAATTTTATGTTTCTCTTTGGCATGTTTCACTTCTGTTTTAAATGAAGGTGTGCCGCAAAAGGATTCTCCCAACTAATTGAAATTCCTTCATTAGGGATTCAAACCTTCGCCAGTGACAATACATTGATTGGTGACATATTGTCATTGGCCAGGACCACACTGTCACTTTTCAGTCTGAGCTAAACAATAAATAAAGCCCCAAGACGTATTTGTTTGGAGTGGGTTTTTGCTCATACTGGTGTTCTTTTGTTGGCATAGCTGGGGAAGAGAGAGAAAGAATTAGATTCCATGGAACTTCAATTAACATAGCAAATTGTGCTTCTTCATAACTTTTTGGTTTGATCAAGCTGATTATTTTTTACAGGCTAATATTATTGCAGCTATCTTATCAATATTAAAATTTTAATTTTGTGTTGGATCGAAAGTAGATTTTGATTCTTGAACTTTAGCACAATCTGCAAAGTAAAAAGACATTTTGATATCGGTCAAGCAAAAAGGGGAATTTGTGACAAAAAATGAATAAAAGCATATCTCACACTATTTATGTTAGAAATTATTGAAAAGTTGGCTGTATCCATCCTTAAAAAAAAAAAAAAAAAAA
>KK113903.1:27966-97234 GCA_000611955.2 Stegodyphus mimosarum
ATAAAAAAAAAAAAAAAAAAAAAAAAGACTGAGAGAAGGAAAGAAAAGAAATGAAATAGAAAAAAAGGAACCTTTTGAATTTTTTAGGATTTCTGACATGCCACTGTCAGTAAAATAACGGGCGCACGGTGAACACTGGTAGTTCAGTCGGAGGTTCGAATCCCATGAGCGGGCTAGCTGCATGGGCATTTTTGTGGTTTTCCCCATGTGTAATGTGTATACGAGCTAGTTTACCATAGAAAGTCCTCTACATAGACATCCCTTCCCTTGGGCAGATGGCTTTGCCATAATAGATAAACCAAAACAAGCCAAAACAATAAAGTAACAGAAAAATCATTCATTATCATAAAAGTAACGATCATGGCAAAGTGATAATTGAATGGATGAGACAACATAGCGCAAGGGCACGCTATTGATGGGTCCAGTTTTAATGGTGCAAGCTAAATAATTCATGAGGGAAATGGGCTTGAAAAATGGGTTCACATATTTGTCGGGTTGATTAACCAGATTTAAAAATCTCCATGGTATAAAAGCATTTAAAGATTCCAGCGAAGAAGCTTCGGCTAATACTGAAGAAACTAAGCAATTCCAATTAAATAAATTCATTAAAAGCAAAAAGTTTCCCCAAAATGCGAAATTTATAACGCTAATGAAACTGGTCATTTCTGACAATATGTGCCCTGAAGTAACTTGCTGACCTTAAAAAAAAGCCTTGATGTCTTCAAAGATTCCAAAGGAAGATAACAATTTTGGTATATGCAAAAGCAGCTGGAATGCACAAATATAAACTTAAAATGTAACCCATAATTGAAAAAGAAAAAAAATAAATAAATAAATATCCGCCCATGGACATTTAAAGGAGTAAAGATTTTCTATGTCATCTGTCATTCAAATAAAAGAACACTAATGAATGATTGGTTTGAAAATCATTTCATACCCAAAGTTGGTTATTGGATAACACAAAAATTAATCCTGATAATAAACTACTATTCAATTCATACTTCATTTAAAGTTTTAGCAAGGAATAACATCTTCATCTTATTCTTTCCTCCAAATTATACATCCATCATTCAGCCAATGGATATCGGAGTACTGCACATATTGAAATGCAGATATACGGTAGCTTTTTTTAGATCTTTGGTTAATTTTGTGAATAGTGATCACTTTTGAATACTAGTAAGAATTTTTTAATCATTTTAACATAAAATCTGCTGTATGGAGCATTCCAAGGTCATAGGAAGATGTGTCTGCAGATATTTTTTAAAATGCTTGGCATAATTTATGACCAGTTGCCATATTTCTTGGTGATGATAGACAGAAATTTGAAAGTTTTTAGGTGTCACAACCAATAGGTGAAATTTTTCAATTATTGGAGTTTGTGATGAAATATGGAGAAATGATGATAAACGAAGATGATAAAGCATTGGCAACGGTTAACATCTGTATTGTGGTTTTAAATCCAAAAAAATATCGCTACTGATAGTGAAAAAGTGATAGAATTGAGAATGAAAACATTTTAATTGACAATTTAGTGGAAATTCTTGTCGTGGCAATTAAAGGACTTGAGCACTGGAACTTTGTAATTAAACAAGAAGTTAAATCTATTCATAAAATTAAAGAGAAAGTATTAGCATAAAGAACAACTATTTCATATTATTAATTTTATAATTTCTGTATGCCATTTTACTAGATTTAAACTGATGATTTTAAATTGGGAATCTGAAAATCTGAAATGTAAATGTTTCCAGGTAGTATATACCAAATCTTATGATCTAAAAAATCTTGTGATCCGATATAGATGGTCATGCCACGCAAGGAGCTAAGAAATGGAGTACATGAAATTCATATTTTTGGAAATCTCTGGGTATTAATTCTTTGTGAAAAATTACCTCAGGATGTTTTTGAAAATCATTTGCTGATTATGATTATTTGTAAAATTTGATTTTGATGAGAGGTATTTGCAACCGAGAAAGCATGCACTTTGCTGATCTTTTTGGGGGCTGTTTATTATTGACCTCTCTATTAAATTCTTGAATTATTTTCTATGTAAATAAAATTATCAATATTTAAGATAAAAAAAAATATATAT
Source organism: Stegodyphus mimosarum (assembly GCA_000611955.2). NCBI lineage: Eukaryota > Metazoa > Arthropoda > Arachnida > Araneae > Eresidae > Stegodyphus > Stegodyphus mimosarum. The sequence goes on from KK113903.1 coordinate 30,056, forward strand.
ATAACGTAAAATTTTAACTTTTATTTTCAGTGGTCTCTTAACTTTTTAATTTGGTTATTTCCCTTTCAACGGTACAAATAGTAATTACATATAATAAATCTCTCTAAACTGGGTCATTTTAAAATTAATCACTTTCATATTATTCTTACTTTAAGGTTAATTATGTTATTTAACTCTTATATAATGGTTCATCCAATAAAAATTTTTAATTTAAGAACTAAAACTTAGTATAATGTTAATAAAACTTGATATAAATTTGTGAACTAAACGTAATACTACAAATCAGAAACAAAACTAAATCTCTTTGAACAGGAATTTCATCTTGGACATATTGAATTCCTTCTCTCACTTTATCAATATTAATATACTAATGCCTGGTCTTCGATTATGTTTAAAAACACGTAAAAGATACTGATGTAGTTCTTCAAGAGTAAGTGTGCTCACTGCATTAGTGTATAGTGCTGGCTTAAAAATGTTTGTCAACAAAAATAAATACTAATCCAGCCATGATGGCAAGTATCTCATTCTTATAATATGCAGATATACTATACATATACACTGTATAACAAAAAAAAAAAAAAATGATGCACCAAGAAAAAATCATCTGATTGCTTCGAAATTTTGTATGCATAAATGTCTTGACCAAACATGCAAATGATTAAAATTTGGTGTCCAATGAATGAATAGTACGATCTCCAGTGCGTTGGAACTGTGCATCAAGCAGATATATATGAAAAGCTGTTATTGAACTGTTGATAAAAATTTCTGTTGCATTGCGATTTCAAATAGCTTTCAATAACTAAAAAAACGCTTTGCTGCAGGATTCGAGCTCATTACGGAGTTTGAACGAGGTAGGTTGGGCAAGTTGGAGAATCACTCATCATATGAGCCAAAGTGATGTGGCGATTAGAAGATGCTGGCAAGAATGAGTGGACAATGGCAGATTTCAGTGTCATGATGGTAGCAGTCTATCTAGGGACACAACAGATTGGGAGGACAGAGTGATTGTGAGAACAGCTGTCACACCGCCTGATTCATCACTTTCAACTATCGGACGTGCAACTTGCACAGAGTGTCCACCATGACCATTCACAGACCATTAATAGAGTGAAATCTACGCTTCTACTGACTGTTACACGACCTGTGACTCACAACTGCATACTGTCGAGCTAGATTACAGTGGTGCTTGTCTCGATCAGCTTGGAATGATGCTGACTGAGGATGTATAGTCTTTAGCACTGAATCCTGCTTCCAACTGTGTCGTAACGATCATCAAAGACGTGTCTGGAGATGCCCAGAGCAGCATGCCAGTCTTGCTTTCACTACTGCATGCCACACAGGCCCTCAACCAGGAGTTATAATCTGGGGTGCATTTCCCTTGATAGTCAGACCTCTTTGGTCTTCATCAGAGGCACACTTACAGCACGGCAGTACATTGCTGACATTCTGAAACCTGTTTTGCTACCGTTCCTTTTGCAGTACCTTGGCCTTATTTTTCAGCAAGATAATGCCAGACTGCATACGGCACGTGTTGCTATGAGCTGTCTTACACCTTGTCAAACACATCCTTGGCCAGCCAGCTCACCAGGTCTGTCTCCCATCGAGCATGTTTGGGGTATGCTGGGAAGACTATTGCATCTACCAGGGATTGTTGATGACCTAGCCCGACAACTGGAGCAAATTTGGCAAGAAATGCCGCTGGAAACTGTGCGGGAGCTTTATCACTCTATCCCACACCGTGTGACAGCATGCATCCAGGCTAGAGGTGGGTCAACACCGTATTGAGCTCGTTACTTTGTGACTATGTAACTCTGAAATAAGTCATTCAGTTTTTCTGAAATTGTAATAATTTTCTATTCTGTACATAATCTTCCTATCGATCAATTTTTGTCTCCATCTGACAACTCCTTCTTGGTGCGTTGATTTTTTTGTTATAGAGTGTATATATACTGAAAGCTAAAACCCACAATTTTTTTAAATATTCTTTTGTGAGAAACATGTTTAAAAGCATGCTGACACATGCTTGATATGGAGAAAAATCAAATTTTGATATCCATATAATTCTCTGATATGCATAGCAAATTATGTACAACTCTGTTTGTAAACTTAGAACCTACTGTAAAATTTTAAAGTATTTTAGGAAATGCATGGAAGGGAAAGCAGCAAAGAAATTGTGGTTTTAATATGGTATTGATAATATATACATACACATATATGTACAGATACACATGTGCATTTAATGCCTTTTATCATCTTTTTAGTAGTGAAATGTATTTGTAAATTCCAAAAAGAATTTTTTAAATATTATTCCACTTCTCTGTAAATAGAATTTTCTCCTGTTACAGAATAAACTGAGACAAGAACATAGTGAACTTGTTCATAAATATCAAGAAGCAGTGGAAAATTTGCAGTTACTTACAGATCAAAAAGTGGCTTTTGAATTAAAAAATATTGAGCTTGAGGAAATGAGAGAAAGTGAGTATTTGTACTTAACTATAAACCCTTAAGCCTTTGGTATAGCATATATAATTATTAATTTATCACAAGGATATTCCTGAAATATTGTACTTTTAAAAGTTGCTTTTTCAATTTTTCACAAATCATTAAAATCTGTAGCATTCCTTAAAACTAAGATATATGTGTGTGTGTTAGTATATATATATATATATATATAATGCAAAATTAAATAAAAAATATTATTTAAAATTCATCACATACTCAATTCAGAATACATTATATGCAAAAACCAAAAAACCAGAAGCACAGGCACAGTGGCAAACTGCAATAGGGTGGTAAAATATGCCAAAGCCAGAAGTAAAATTTACATCTCTCATCAGAGTTTAGTGCAGTGAATGCAATGAAAGAAGAAAGCCTGTTTCTAAACTAACAGAGACACAAATTAAAGTTTAAAATTTAAAAATAATCTTCGAAAAACAATAAAAGTAATCTGTATTTTTATCAGGCCAACTCATGCAGACCAAATTAAACAGTAAAAAAATTGCAAAATTATAGTATCAAAAATATAGAGAAATTCAAGAAGATTAGGAAATTGAAAACAAAACCATATGCAAATTTTTTAAATCCATTATTTTAAAAAACAAAACTATATGTGAATTTTGAAAACATGGAGGTATATTACTTATTTATGATATATGTTAGCATACATCATAAACAAGCAGTAAAGCTTGAAAATTTACATTTTGAATGGACCAAGTCGAAATACATGTATAATAATAAGTACGTAAGTATAATAATAAGTAATAATAAGTAAGCCAATATACGAAAAATAAAGTAAATAAATGAAAATTTGATTTAAAATATATGAAATAAAAAAATACAGAGGTTAGTTCTTAAACTCTTTAACACAACAGCAACAGAAGTTTTAAAATGATAAAATAAAAAAAAATATATTTGCCTGTAAAATAGCAAATCTTAAAATATGTTAAGTAATGAATTTAGGTGAACTATGAATTTTAAACTGATTAAACTTAATTAAAATAATTAGAAAAGTCTTCCATTGTAGTATAAAATATGTAGTAGTAAAAATTAATAATTTGAAAGAGGAAAAGACATCAAGTTACCTAGAGTAGGAATCCTAAAAAGACCACTAATTTTAGTTGAAATGAATTAACTAATTTTAGTTGCTTCAGTTCAATGAATGGAATAAGTTATAGTGTTAAATACCAAAATAATTTGAATGCATAGTGAAAAAAGTTTTTTCAAGAAGTAAAAAATATTAGATAATAACTAACATAATTGTGAGGGTTATGTATGGTGAACTGCTAGTGAAACTTGAGAATGCAAAACAGAAGTTTAGAAAAATTGCTGTATGTTATAAGTAAAATAAAAGAGAATAAAGGCAGAAAACTAAAAAAGTTGTCAAATGTTACAGAACTTACTCAAGTGGGCTTTTTTTAGACTTAGAAGCTAAAGTAGGCCCATTTTGTTAGTAAAAAAGATAGAAAACTATTAGACATTTTAATCTAAAATAAAGCCAGTGTTAGATTTTTAACAGGAATGCATTTTTCAACTGTGTCAAGAACATCCAAAGTATCGTGCCATAATGGTTTAGGTACAACCTATCTTGAAAAATATATTATTTTGGTATAGTTTGAGTATTATTAATGCAGTTAATTTTGGCATTTCTAACATTGGTTTTAATCTAAATTAGAAATATTGCAGATAATTAACAAAGTAATGCAATCAGAATTAGCTTAGATTCCTCCTGGAAAATTCTTCCTTATATTGGTATTATAGTTTTCTTATAAAAGCATCTGTTATGCATTTGAGTTTCAGCTTGCCTTCCAAAGTCATATGAATAAAATTCAGCGAAGTGAAGTTGAGAAGTTGCCAAAAAAAAGGAGGGCAGAATAGATTTCCATACTTTCCTGCCTTCCCATGAAGGAAAATTACTTCTCTTAATATTTTTTTAGATTATGCCTAATTTGAAACAAATATTAACTCTGAATCACAAAATATGGTGGCTATAATAAGATAGTGAATTAAAAGCAGCATTTATCTTGTGATTTTAACCAATTAATTTTGTGAATTCTTAGAAATGTAAGTATTTCAGTCTGTCAAAGATAAACATGTTTCAGAATATAGTCTCTTTGGCAATGACAGTAATAAGTAATAGCAAGAAGATAAATCTAAAAATTATGCAAAGTATGAAGTTGCTTAAAATATTGTAATATATGTGAATAATAATGTTTTCAACTGATGTAAATTTTAAATAATTGGAGATTAACAAATACAAATAATTGTTATTGAACCTTTAAGATAACTATCATATTTTCATGTGGTAAAGTGTTTTGATTTATTATAAAGCTGTCCGTTTAATGATGATAAGGATAATAATTGCATGCATGTTTTTAAATAAAGGCAAAAATTGGCAGTGACCTGAATTTGTGTGCTAATACATAGCTTGAATATGTACAGTAATGTTAAACTTCTGTGCTTGCTACCTAATACTTCTGATTGATATTAACCTTCTGAATGGCACAAGTTTTTGGATCAGTCATGAAGACCCATATTTAAACAGTATTTATTAGCTAAATTTGTATAACTACCTATTTTAGTCTCTATTTTCACAAACTTACATTCATCAACATTATATCATTAAAGAAAGTAAGAAATGAAAGTATCTTTAATTATTCATTAATATATATAAAATGACAAAAATCTCATGACCATATAAAGCCAGTCATGGCGCTGAGAGGGTCAAGTGTTTATGTAACTAAAACACACGGATCACTGAATGGATAACTTTCAGTATTTTAGTAATTTAATACTTAAGAGCATTTGACTTAATAATTTAGTAATTTAAGACCACTTTCAATATTTTAGTAATTTAATACTTAACCCTTTCACGCTGTCTTCCATGTGTGCTGGCAAGAAACACACTCATTTCCCAGCTGGCACACTGGCATGCCAGAGTATTTTCTTATTCACACTTGGCCATCACATATTTAGGCCAGTGTCCTGGAATGTTGTAAAAACTAGACTTAACTTTTGCCTCAAGATGCCATTCCTTGTCCATAAGATTTGACCTTCTACTCGAAATGAAAGAAATATGACTCACTCAGGGGGGAGGAGAAGGGAAAGCATAATGTAAACAAACAAGGCTCTGCTTTTTAAGCTCATTACCTGATATAAACATTTGCATTTCTGATATTACTCTAAATTCTTCTTTTTTTTTTTCCTTTTTTCTGAATGTATAGGGTCTTTTAGGGTTACTATATGGAATTCTGTTATGCTTTGTGTTGCTTTTGAATATATTTCATCTTCTTCCCTTTTTATTTTGGAAAGATTTGACTCCAATTTATATTAAGCTGAAAAAGCAAAGTGTTATTTAGCGGAGGAAGGATATACTCACATAGTAAGTGAGCCAATTAATGACATGAATGAGAGTTATGATTCGTTTTCTAAAGTTATATTTCTAGTGATTCTGATAAGGCATATTGCCAGACATTTAGCTCTCTAAGTGCCTGCCTTCCACTTCCCATGAAAGATTTTGTTAGTTCTTGTAAATAGTCTATCTTGTATTTTTTAAATTTAATTTTGAAGTTTATTAATGTTTTTTTGTCAATTCAGAATAATTTGAATACCTCATCCCAAAATTTTTAAAGTAACTTATTTTTTTAATATATTTTTATAAAACACAAAGAAAAACGATTATTAAATGCTAACTTTAATGTATATGATAAACTTTTTATGATTTTTTTTCTAAAATTAAGCATAGCGGCACAAAATCCCCATCCTGGGGGAGCATTTCTTTCGACTCCCCTCCATCCTGAAAGAACATCTTAAACAAAGGTGCACTGTCTCAAAAGGGTTAAGAGAGCATTTGAGCATTTCAGTTAATTTAATGCTTAATAACATACTTAAGAGAATTTTAGTACTTTGATACTTAAAAGTGTAAGAAGTTTGATTATATTTTTGCCTTTTTTGATGGAAGATTTGAAATTGTTTTTATTTTACATAGAATTTCACTGTTTTTCAGTTTTAATGGCTATTTATTTATTCTAGATGATGAAAAGATTAGAAGTGACCTTCTATGTACAATCCAAGAGCTACAGCAATCATTTAAAAATGGAAGCAAACCTGAGATACAGCTTGAAAGTGAAAATGAAGCCCTCGCTGCAAAATTAAAAGATGTAACTGAAAAGTTTATACAGTCTGAAAATAAGGTAATGGAGCTTCAAGCACATAGTGAATCACTTAAGAAAACAATAGAAGAATTAGAAAACAAACATTCCTGTGAAATATCCCAGATGTCAGAAAAAATAAAAGACATGGAAACAAATTGTATTACTTTGGAAGAAAATATTCAGTCAATGATATCTCAGTTTGCAGAAAAGGAGAGGGAAACTGATGAATTGAAGAGGAAAAATATAAGTATTCAAGATGAATTGCAAGATCTTCTAATTTATTTCCAAGCTAATGATGTGAAAGAATGCAAAGATTTCGCAGCTGAAAAAGAAAATAATTATGTCCTCTTACAGAATAGTTATGAAAAAGTAACTGAAGAGAACAATAAATTATTGCATGAAATCAAAATTATTACTCAAGAATTAGACTGTGAAAGGTGTAGACTTGCAGACACTTATGAAGTACAACAGCAAATTACTGAAGATAGAATTGCTAAAGAAAAAGCACTGTCTGATACTATAGAAGCACAATCAGAAAAACTGGCTGAATACAAAGAAACTGAACAGAAGTATATTTGTGAATTGGAAGTATTAAGAACAAAATTAGCTTCTGAATGTGAAAATTCTCACACAAAAGTTTCATCACTTTTTGATCAGATAAAAGACTTAGAAAATGAACTTTCCTCCTTGCGTGATGAAATGGACATTGCATCAAAAAAAAATAAAATGTTGCAAGAAGAAGTTGACAAAAACAAATTAGAAATAAAAAATTTTGATGAAATTCTTACTAAAAATAACATTTTGTTGGAGGAAAAAGATAGTCTTGTTGAAAATCTAAAACTCAGCATTTCTACTGCTGAGGAATCATTAGCAGCTATGCAAAAAGAAAATGAAAAATTAAATGAAATCCTGAGAGGAAATTCTTCTGAAATTATGTCACTAAATCAAAATATTCAAACTCTTAACAGCTTAATAGTGGCAAAAGATGAGAAAATAGTGGAGCTTGTGCATGGATTGCAAGAAGCTGAAAAATCTATTGTAGCAAAAAATGAACAAATTAAGGAATTTTTAGTGAAAGATCAACAAGTAAAAGAATTCAAAGAGCAAAATGCTTTTTTTGAACAAGAAAAGATGAAATATAAGCAGTTACTTTCAATGAAGGAGAATATGTATTTGGAAGAAAAGTCACATTTTGAAGCAAAACTAAAAGAAGTTATTGAAGAAAAGAAATTTCTTGAACAAGAAAAGATGGAATATAAGCAGTCCCTTTCTGTGAAAGAGAATATGCATTTAGAAGAAAAGTCACACTTTGAAACTGAGCTGAAAGAAGTTGCAGAGCAGAAAAAATTGCTCGAACAGATGTTAAATGAAAAAACTGAAGAATGCAAATCTTTGAATCACAAAATTGATCAAATGGAAGATGTACTGAAACAAAAGGAAATTCAATTAAAAAGCATGTTAGAAAATCTGTCATCAACTAATGAAGTAGAAGAAAAATTAACTATTCATTTTGAAAGCCAACTTGCTGCAAAGACAAGAGAACATAAAACTCTTCTGGAAGAAAATGAGAGTTTACAGAAAAAAATCTCTGAACTGAAAATTACTATTGATGAGCAGTCTCAGGAATTAAATGATGCTATTTCGGCTTTGGAAACGTCTCAAGTACAATGCCAAAATCTCTCAAATAAAATACTTCAGTTAGAAAATGATGTTAAACTGTCTGAAGAAACTAAAAATGAAATGAATAATCACATGTGTGATCTAGAAGCTCAAGTTTCTAACTTGAATGAATTAACTAATACTTTAAAAGATAGCATTGTTTCTTCTCAAAAAGAGCATTCATTGCAGGTTTCAAATTTATCTGAAGTTGCAAAGTATAAAAATGAAATCAGTACTATCAATGATAAATTATCAATCAGTGAAAAGGAGAAAAAAGAACTCACTGAGCAATGTAATTTGCTGCAAATTTCCTTGACAGATCTTGAATTAGATAAAAAATCAAAAGTAGTTGAAACTGAATCTCTTTATGAAAAAATTAATACACTTGAGGTTGATATGTCCGAGAAAAGTAAAGTTTATGAGGATGAAATAAAATCGCTTCAGGATAAAATAAAATATTCTGATGAAGCACTTTGTAGCAAAAGTTCTGAAGCTGAATCTGCTTTGCAAAAATATTTAGTTGAAATTAATTTTTTACGTTCTTCAGTAGAAAAATTAGAACAACAGCTGAATCTTTCTGATGAAGAAAAACAAGAGATTAAAATTGAAAATGCTTGTTTGCAGGCAGTGATTAATGAACACGAAAAACAGATTATCAGTCTGAATGAAAGATTAAATGCTGAACAAGAAAAGAACTCTGAAAATCTCCTAATGTATGAAAATTATAAGCAGTCGATTGAAACAAAATTATGTAATTTGCTTAGTTTAAAACAAATTTATTGTGAAGCATTAAAAAACATCATAAGCTTGTATGACATTGAGGAAGATACATCTTATGTAGATTCTGAAAATTACAGCATTAAACCAGTTGAAGAATTTTCTCTTGAATCAAAGAATGTAATATCTAGAATTATTACAAAAGTAGAAAATAAGCTCAAGTTGCTGCAGGAAGAAATTTCAAAGTATCAAAATAATTACCAATCTTTGATGTCATTATATGAATCTCGTGACCAAGATTTTGATCATTTACAGAATGAAAATCATGAGCTAAAATCTGAAAGTGAATTTCTAAAGAAATATATTGTGAATTCATCTCAAGTTATTTCTACTAACATAAAACAAAATGATGAAAAGTTTGATCTGATTATCAAGAGTCTTGAAACAAAACTTGAAATTATACAAAATTTAAAATCTAAATTTTTAACGTTAAATAAAGTCATAAACCATCAGCATCAGCAGATTCTTTCACTTGAAACTACTAAAAATTCTCTATCAAATTTAATTAACGATTATGCTGTAGAAAAAGAAAATTTAATGAAAGTTCACCTTTCTGAAATACAGTGTTACAAGGAACAAATAGTACAGCTTGAGACTTCATTGAAGGAAAGCACAGAGAACTGCTGTTCTTTGATGATAGATGTTGAAAAAAATCATAATATGTTTGAAAACTGCCAACACGAAGTGCTCAGATTGTCTGATTTGTTATCAGCTAAAGATGAAGCAATCACTAAAATGGTGCAAGAGAAGCAAAACAGTGATAACACTGTAATGTCTTTGCAGACAGAACTCTCACAGGCACAGACTTCAGTTGTTTTACTGCAAAATGAAATAAGTGATTTAAGAAGGCAGCAGAAGGAATATTCTGAACAGTCACAAGTTTTAGAATCATCTCATAATGTAAGCAATAGGCTGCAAGTAGAAGTAGAAACCTTAAGAAATGAACTTGCTTTTTATGAAGAACAGAAAAATTCATTGCAACAACATTTAGAAAACTCTAACTCTCAGCTTCAGCAGTCTCTGGCAGAAAAATCCAATTTGGAGTCTAACATGGAACAGATGCAACATAAGTTAAATGATCTTATAGAAACTAATGAGAATTTATCAAATTCCTTAGAGGAATGTCAGTTAGTATTAAATAGTACCCAAACGAAATGTCAAGAGTTAGAGCAGCGCTATGTGGAGTGTAACCAGAAATACAAAGCTAAATGTAGAGAAAATGAAAATTTACAGTCATCTCTTGAAAAGACTGCAGAAGATGTCTTATGGAAAGAAACTTTTGAACAATTGAAACATGCTTTGAAAAATATAAAAAATTTCCTGTCTGAAAGTGAGAATATGTCTGAAAGTGATCCTGATTTTGTACAAGAATCTTTACGCAGACTTAGAGATGAAGAGATTATTGAATTATTATCTGCATTTTATTCAGAAATTTTGAGCACAAAAAAATCACAATTAGAGGAAATGAAAAATCTTAAAAATTTTATTGAAATTGGTGAATTAAAAAATAAAGAACTCTCTGAAAAACTAGAAACTTTAAAAGGAATGTTGCAAAAGTCTGAAAGAGATGTAAATCCCACTACACAGCCTTTTGAACCAACAAAAGATGCTTGTATTATTGATGCACCGGCCATAAGTTCAAATTTAACTGAAGAGTTACTGCAGCAAAGTCATTCGGTATCTTTTGCAGAAAAACAAAATGAAGAATTAAAACAAGAGATTAATACATATAAAGTAAAATGTGCAAAGATGCTGACAAGGTTAAAACTATTTAAAGACAAAAATGATAAACTTACTGGTGAATTGAAAGAATTAAAAGATAAGTATGATGAACTTATTGTATGTAATGATGCAACAGTGATGAAAGAAAAAGAATATTGTGATGAAATAATTGCACTTAAAAATGAAAATGAAAATCTTAATATGAGCTTACAATTTATTGAAAAACAAAAGAAGTTAGAGCTTGCTAACTGTAATGATATTATCAATCAACTGAAGAAACGTTGTGCTTTGTTAGATGATGAATGTTGCAAAATTAGACAAGAATTGCAAGAATATAAAACTGCATGTGAGGAATATGGTGTTTCTTATGAACTTCAGAGAGAAGATAATGAAAGACTTAAAGTTAAGTTAAATGAATTAATGGAGCAAGCTGAAGATGCAAAATCAAAATTAAATGAGCTTAATTTTGAATTAAATCATTTGAAAAGTGAAAATAAACGTTTGTGTCAAGAAGCTCAGAATTTGAGAGAACATTCAGATATGTTACTTTCTGATAATGATATGTACCAGAATCTCATAGAAAAACTGACAACTGCCAAAAATTCTTTGGAACAAAAACTGCAGGAAGCAAAAGAAAAATATGATATGGACTTAATAAATCTAGAGAAAAATTTCAACTCTGAGCTTGCTAAGTATAATACAGAGAAGATAATATCTACCAAAAATGAAACATACATAAGTGACTTAGAAAAAGAATGTCTCTCTTTAAAAGAAATATGTTCTGAATTAAGTTTGAAAAAAGAAACTCTTCAAAAAGATTGTGATATATATCATAGGAACAATAATTTGTTGGAGAAAGAAAAATTGTATTTACAACAACAGCTTCTGGAAAAAAATGCTGAACTTGCAAAGATAAAATTGAAACTTGGTGATTCTATGAATAATCTATCTGTTGAACGTTTGCATTCGGAAAGGCACAAAGTTTCAGCTATACCTAGTGAAACAAGTATTGATTATCTAAATCAGGAGAATGCAGATTTGAAAAGCAAACTTAATTCTTTATCTGAAGAATTAAATGCAATACGTAAAAATTTTGAGATAGTACAGCGAGAAAAGTGTGACAAAGAGAACGAAGTATTGCAACTTCAAAATAAACTCTGTGATGTTGTTCAACTGTCTGATATTGTTCCTGCAGATCAAAAAGAAACTTTAAATGCAAGAAATTTAGAAATGGAACTTCAGCAAGCTATGAGTAGTTTGCATCATCAAGGGTTGAGATGTGAAGAATTAAGTCATGAAGTTAGCAAGGTGATTAATTATGTATTTTAAAATTATGGTGTATTTTTTGTTGTTTTAAATTTAAGCATGTATAATTAAAATTGGAAAATCAGAAATGGCATTTAGGAGGGGCAAGGAAAAGTGAGATTCAGTGACTATGTACAAATTAAGTTTTCTTAAGCTTAGATTTACACTGTATGTTTACTGCAAATTATTTTATCTCTAATTTTCAATTATGTCCTTATATGGTGAAAGCAGAATACAGACTGATGGCAAATATTACTTTTTTTAATCATAAATTTTTAAATAGAATAAAAAATATATCTTTTATTTTAGTGTAATTTTAGTTTACACGGTACAAAATCCAAGATCCGGACTCATTGGGACTTCAGCAATTTTGGATTTGGGATTTTTCCAGATATTAGATCATCAATTTAATCTTAGTTAGATGGCATGCAGAAATTATTCATTTTTCTGTTTTCTTATGTCATATACAGTTGATTTTTCAATGCCATATTTGACCCATAATTTTAAAACTGGTATATCTTTATCCATTTTTTGCAGCAATTCCACTTTTTGTTTAATGGGTATCAAAACATGCTTTTGCTTTGTAGTTCCTGTTGCAGTTCCAGAATTAGAAACTCTTTTCAACATAATCGAAAGTTCAAGCTTTCATTTTCATAAAATTGCTGTAATAATAACAGTTTGCAATAAGCTGGATCAAATTAGAAGATTAAGGAACAGTGCAATCTGCTATATTAACTGAAATTCCATAGAATCAGTAAAGCATATTTTTAGCTTAGTTTTTAATAGCATCTGCTATACATTATTGGCTATGTATCATGAGATTGGCGATGAAGGACAAGTTGCTACGTTAAATTTTGTCTTGCTTCTAGTATATTTTCAGCCTAGCTTAGTAGTGTCCACTATATATTATTGGCTATGTATCATGAAGATTGATGATGAAAGGCAAGTTGTTCCACTAAATGTTTTCTTGCTTCTATTGCATACTGAGACAATTAAACATGAATTGTATTAGTTATTTATTATACCTATGTCTATTTCTTGCGCATGCTTAAAGCTAATCTGAGTCTTGAATAAATAAACTCCCACATATACTTAATGCTCATCAAGAACTGGTGCTAGATACCACCTGATGCAGTCTCTGCGGGTCCTAAATTCTGCTACAAAATGCCTGCCTAAGTTCTAAATTTTTTCTGCTCCTAAACTTTGAATCCCAGTGCTTTTCGTAAATTATAAAATTTTTGTCATCTCTTAATTTTGCTGCTTGGTGCTTCTGTAAATTCCAGAAATTTTGTCTTTCCTAAATTCTGCTGCCCGATACTAGCTCTAATGCCAGTTCTGGGTTTATTTGAATAACATATCAATTATTCTTAATTCAAATAGCACTAAATGGAATCATTTGGCCTATGAGTTTCATTAACAAAATCTATTTTTAGCATATGAAAAAAAATTATTGTTAAATTTTTACTCGTCAATATTTGTTAGGGCATTTCACTTAAATACAATCATCGCCAAGCATAATGTCAGCCTAAAAGATTGCCATACTCTTTGTTATTCAATTACTAATATAAAAAAATGTTTAGAAATTGTTGCATGAGTCATTACTCAAGTTGTCATGTGTTGATAAACATGCGATGTTGAAAGCAAAATATAATAAATAATGATTTGCCAGGTTGCCATCAGGGATATAAAATACTAATAGGTGTAAAATCAATTATGGTTATATGTAGAATATTTTGGTTTGAGTTGTATGCCAAGCAGATACATAGCTATGGAGCCAAATTATTCATCTCAGAAATTTATGCTGTGATTTGTTTGTTTGAAAAGTGATTGTTTCTTCAATAATGAGATATTAAAAAAAAAAAAAAAAGGTTGTTTGTGGCTTTGAAGTTTGGATTTTAGATCATTCTGGATACTGGATGTCCAGATTTTGGACTTTGTACTGTAGTAATCTTTATCTGATGTGTACATCATATGACTTCCTTGTACGGAATATTAAATTATGCACATTTTTTCTTGCATTTCATTTAAACTTATTGGATTAAATTAAATCTACTTCATTGATACCACATAAGCACTCTTTAAATTCACTGTATTTGTTTACCATAGCGACACTCTGGTGCTAGGTTCACTTAATAGCATTACATCTCATTCATTTTATAACTCAGAATGCACAAAAATTATATATATCATCTGAAGAATTATCTCATTGCTACATGTTCTATTCAAATACTATAATAAATCTAAAATGGTGTATAAAAAATTAAACAAAAAAAAAGAAACAATTTTTCACAGACGATTCAGTATTTCTCATTCTATTAATTCAGTTCTCATTTTGCGAAAGGCAGAAATGCATAAAAACTCAAATAACCATATTAAAAATTGCAAAGTAAATCTTAAACACTTATTTCCTCGAATAAATATATGGAGAATGGGTTAAGCATGATTTAATTGGCAAATATAAAAGAAGCATTATCTTTGTTGTTGCGAAGCTTAGTTTCTCTAGATTGGCAACAAATCCACTATTCTGCTAAGTTTCAAATGTAAACAAAGATGGCTGCTATGGTAATAATAAATAGGCATAGCCACACTTAAACAACTTTTAAATTGTTGATAATTCTACAAATATTGCATGCAGATTTACTAAAGGCATAAAAACCATAACTGGAAGATAAGAACAACATAATTCAATCATTTTTAAAGCAAAAAATGCACAATTTACAAACATAGAAGACTAAAGAAATTGAGATCACTAAGCTGAGTAACAGAGTGTATATATATATATATATATATATATATATATAAAAGTAGAAAGGGTATAAGAAGTTAGAATATACCAGAATTCATAAGGAGACTTCATTGTAAATGTTGATTTATGTCATCAGACTAGTTAAAGAGATTGTTCATGAAATTGGATTTTGATTGCATCTTGAATCATTTGGTAGCCATCATCTTGATCTTTGCATTGTAATGAAAATATTGTCTCCCCCCTTTTTTTTTAATGTTTGAAGGAATGAAAGTCATATAGTAGACATTGGGCTTTGAGATAGAAGATGCAGAACTTTCTTCTTTTTCTGTGCTAACATATCCTGCTGTATGATTCAATATATCTGATTCCAAATAAAGTGACTCTTGGAAATCAGTAATTTCTGTATTCTCCAGGATGAATATCTTTGTCCTTCTACAGTGGCATTGCCCAAACATTCAATCAAACTTAGTTTCAAATCCGTCAGTTATTTTCAAATTTTTCTATTCTCCAGGATGAATAGCTCTATCCCTCTACAGTGGCATCGCCCAAACTTTCAATCAAACCAAGTTCCAAATCTTTCAGTGATATTTCATTCAAGTTACAGGCATTGTGGCAGTATTATTCTCTGCCTACATGTCTTTCAAATCTTCAGAATTCTTGGCAAATTTACATAAAATCATAGTGGTTTCTGCCATTATTTATTGTGCATCTGATGATAAGGATGAAACCTTTTCCACAGTATCTGCTCTGTAAATTAAATCATCAACGCAAAGATTATGCAGCATTTGGCAAGTTTCACTTTTGCTTTCCTTTTATCTTTTTTAAATATAATCTAATTGTTTCACAAGGGAGAAATGGGCTACATAACACCCCGAAGAGAACTCTTGCAAATCTAAACAATTTTAGGTTATTTATTTGGTAATCTCTTTGGTTAATCTTAAACCACAGGAATCTTCAGAAAATCTGACTCTTTTGCACTAAATCCTATGTGAAAAAAAGCTTTCTCAGTATCTGCTATAAATCCAATTTTAAATCTACATAAATTTAATATTATTTTAACCAAATCGGGTAGGAGATTAATGCCCAGATCAAGGCAGTCATTAAGGGATACTTTGTTTCTATTTTTAGATGAGGCATCATAGACAATGTATAATTTAGAGGTGGAATTTCTTCTCTAGCAACTGCATGATGAAAGGTAATAACTTAAATCACCTTGTAAATGAAACTGGCATTCTTCAATAACCCCTCTGTTTAGTCAGTCTTTTAACACGTCGTCATAGTAAAATAATTCTAGATTTTTTGTTAATTTATTTCCCAACCTAATGAGTCTAAACTTGATGATCTCATAATTATTACCTAAATTCTGATGACCTTTTTTTTGTATGAAAGTTTTGTTTCCTATCCCTTATCCTTATATAATGTGTTATGTTCAAACAAATGCATAATATTCTCACTGCATCATATACTTTCAACTTCAGATTTGATTCCTATTGCTTCTAATGTCTATAAGGCTTTGCTCAGAAATTTTTTACTGTTCAATTTACCATTGAAGAGCTTACACAAAAAATATTCTTCCCTGAATCATGAATCCAAAAATGCTATCAGCAGCAATTGATAAGCTGCTTCATCTTGCCGATTTAGTATTAAAAATCTTATTCAAGTAATTGCCTTTTATTAAAACATTAACATCTGATAATGTTCTAGTATCTGATAGTTCAAAGCCTTTGTTTGGCAAGTACCACTTTTTTTACTCACCTAATTGGAACTGCTATTTGCCTATTTGTGATTTTTACAATAAGGGCTTCAACTGTAATATGTAATGCTGGCTTAAATCTGTTATGCTGACTCAAACAAACTACATTGTAAATCAAAGAAGAAGAACTTTCACTCCCAAGTCCATATAGTCCATAAGTTTCTTTTTGAAATGCTTTTAGGCCTAAAGAATCCTTAATTTCTTTTTTAACAAAGCAATGTTGAGATCCAGAATCATATAAAATTCTGACTAATTGTTATTTATTTCCTGCCTTTAAACTATCAATACTAGTTTGCAATAAATTGTTATCCCTACTTGCATAGCTTAAGTGGCCTCTCTCTTCTTAACTACACTATCACAAATTAAATTAGATGTCTTTGTGCCAACAGTATTGACGACAATGAAATGTAGTAATATTGCCAGACATTGTTATCCAGACTTGTTTTCTATCCAGAATTTCCAATGGGCAATTTTCTACCTTGTATGTTTTAACCCTTCAAAAAATACAGCCTTTTTGCAATGGGTTAGTTAATGTAATTGCACTTCCAGTATTTCCTTTAGAAAGTGTAGTATTGTTTTCTTCAATCTCCACTATTAATATTTCTATAATTAAAATGAATTAATAAGCTAGATGCTTCTCTACATTCTACTTCTTTCTTAAAAAATTCTAGAAGTTCACTTATGTTAAACTCTGAAGTTAATTTCCGTTTCCTATTGTTCTCGAAGTTAATTTTTTCAACCACTTTTTGTAAAATTTATGGAAAAAAGCATTTATAGTGAAGTTAAGAATTTGCAAACTTCGTAACTGCGTTTGTCACTCTGTGAAACTTTCTTAATCCTTTTACATTTTGGAGTTTCTTACTGGCTCCATAGCTGACAGTTTATTTATATAAGAACTTCTGACAAAGTCACTTTGACAAAACCACTCTTTAAGCAATGTTATGCAACAGTCATAGTTATCACTAGTCAAGGAAACTTCTGCAGCTGTAGTTAGAGCATTTTCTGAGGAGTATGATTTTAAATAATTGAATTTTTCGACCTTTGTCAGTGTTTTATTTTTATGTATTGCTACTTCAAAACTGTTCCAAAAGTCTAGCTACACTCTGTGCTGCCCATAAACTTTAACAATACGTCTAGTAATCGTGTTAGAAGTTACATTCTGCAAAGTATTAAGATTCTGAGCAGTACTGGAATACAACTTTATATTTCTTTTTACTTTGTGTAGCCATTTGGTGCTTCTTCATGATAGTATTGGCTACAGATAATTTCCAGTTCTAATTCATTTAAATTATTCTCAATTTTGTTGCCTAAAACTTTTAGTAGCTTGACCTTTAACCCCTTAGTAAATTTTATGATTGCTAGACTTTTACACTTTCAGTGAATGTGTCCATTAAAGGTTGATCCAAAGTTACTTTTATTTTGGAAAATAATTTAATTGTTAACTGCCTAACAGCTGCCTGTTTCTGCTTTACTCATTCCATGGCAAGAGGTTTTTCACTATCCTCTATCATTTTCTTTCAGCAATTAAACAGTCTAACAAAAGCGATTTTTCTGAAAATATTCTTAAAGTCTGAACTACATCAAATACAATGCCTTCTACTTGTGAAGGAAATAGAAATTTGGTTACTCACCCACTTTTCGATCATCACCACATCCCATATCCAGGCCACCAAACTTGCAGTGCTAATTCAATGTATCTGATTCCAAATAAAGCAGTTTTGGTAAGCATGTAATTTATTTGTTCTCCAGAATGAGTAACTTTATCTGTCTACAGTAGCACTGCCCACTTGACGAAGGAAATAAAGGATCTAAAAGTTCTTCAGTCATTCAATAACCAGTCATTACCATATGGCTGCATGTGGTGTTCTACATTGAATGGGGTGGGAGTTCAAAATACCGATAGACTACCATAGGGCAAGTATAAAAACATAAGCATTTTTAAAGTCTTTAAAGTGTTCACAGTGCATTCACTTGCTGTGCCAAGCTGGCAATGATATGTACATAAATATTCTGTTACATCTGCACATATTCACAACATAAAACATTCTAATTTGATATAATTGTGTGAGGCTAAAGCATGCATGGCTACTTATTCTAGATAGCTCTATACAGCTTTTTGGGATGTAGTGTTAATTTTCATTTCAAACTTCTTGAAGTATTTCAACAAAACTCTTCATGCTTAAAAGATGGAGATGAATCCTGTGAATTGAATCATTTGGGTTTTGATAAATTAGAACATTAATCGCTGCTTGCTGATCCACTTTAAATGAATTTTGTGTCACATTGATAAATTGTTAAGATAGAATATAACCAGACATGCTTGGATGATGAATGCATTTTTTTCCTTGGCCAGCAGTTATCATAGGAGTTAAAAATTTCATCATGCTGTTCATGTTCCAGTCCACATCATATGGTATAAAAGAACTTCATCTGATTAACACCTCGTATGTCAAAATGTATAAATTCAAGCAAGCCTTATGTTAAATGCAGATAGTATTTTTCGTACTATGACAGCATAATAAATATAAGCTGGCCTTTAAAATTTTTAATAACAAAGAAATTTGTTGGTATGATTTGATTTATATTGTCTAATGAAATACAGATTTTCCAGTAACTGAAAAAATACTTATAGGGTATGTTTAGAGTGAAGACACAGAAATCAATTATTGTCACAAAATCTGTAAAAATTTGAATAATTAAAAAGATATTAATTGTAAAATTTGATTTATGTTATCTAAAGTATGAAACTTTTGCTAAAAAACAGTACAGTGAAGGTATAAAAGTCAGTCATTATTATCCGAGTTGTAGGGTTTCATGGTATGCATGTTATATCTGTCTTCATCAATGTAATTTTTTTAAAATTATTTAATAGTCGTGCTCTAGAAATTATTTAGTTTTGTCTTAAAGTATTAGATTTCTATATACATTGTCTTTTAGTAATCTGCTAAATAATAATTTTGCATTGGGTTATTTCAATAAGAAAATAGATTGTTTTTGCAGTAAATTTGTTTTCTTACTTAACTTCTAAGTTATAGAAACTGTACTGTGCTTGATTATTTATCATTATTATCAAGCAAGGATGAACCTCATTAAAGAGTGTTCAAAACGCATTGCATGCTGTGTTGTCAATTCATGTTGTTCTGAAATTATTTGGTTGTCGGTTTTCTAAATTTAATCTGTTTACTTATTGATTAATAATAACGAGAAAATTACTCGAGAAAGCTCTAATATGTATAATTCTATCATAAGCTTCATGAATATTTTATATATACTAGAACAGTATTCTCAGATTGCGGCCCTCAAAGTAATTTTATCCAGCCTGCAAAGACATTTCAGTTATTTTATTTGTTGCAGATATAGTGTTGCAAGGATTTCAAGATCTTATTATTTGATTTATATTATTTCATTTCCACCAGAAACAAACATAAATAATAAGCATACACAAAAATATCTATGAATGGAACTATTTAATTTACGGTGTGATATAAATCTTATTCAACAATTTGAAGGTACAGATTTTGATAACTTTCATTCGTACTTGTCTAAAAATAAATTAGCTTAAATGAATTTTTGCACTAAGAATATATTGCTTTGTTTAGGAATGCATTTATATGTGAACAGCTCTTTTCCACAGTTAAAAATTAGATTGATTGATGAGCATCTGCAAACTGTGAAGAACATAATGTCTAGTAACTTCTGTCCAAAGCTAAAAGCTACAAACTTTATCAGAACTGAAATGCCATCAAGATCAGGCTATAAGAAATAAAGGAGTTTAGAATTATTTACAGACAAATGTATGTATTTTTATATATACATCGATGAAAAATTTTGTAAATAAGAACAGGAGACTAAATTGTGAATGTTCAATTTTAAATTTTGTCCCACTTGGTAAATTTTCTCTGAAAGCTTTAAGGTTTTCATAATTTGTTTATTTTTAGGTTAAATTGAAATAAATCTGTTAATGATTAATTAAATATATTAGAATGAACTTATCTGAATAACAAATCAGTTATTTTCAATTGAAACGGCACTAAATGGAATCTTTGCCATATGGAAAGTAATTTCTGTTAAATTTCTCCTGTTTTCAGATAGTGATTTGACCCTCATTCAGTTTAAGACCACTGTACCAGATTATGTTACTTGTAAACAGTTTTAATAAATATATCATTTTTATGTAATATATAAATTTGATGATTTCAGTAAAAAAATATGAAAAATATATACATGTATGCAAGCCATGAGTTTTAGGCACATTAAGAGCACTATGAAAACAAAAAAAGAAGAAGAAGAATGTAGAAATTTAAATCTAGTTTTTTAAAGAATTTTAAAAAGAATATTTTAAATTGCTATTATGTATTGCAACTAAGAAACTGTGAGATATTTCATATGGTATCTATCATAAATCATTAAGTTAAAAAATACAAACAATTTTTTTCATATTATCCATTTATTGAGTACCTGTTCTGCATTGGAGTTTGTGGAAGAAAAGAGAGAAATTCCTGTGCTAAGACATCTTCTGATTTAAGTGCACAATTTTCTAAGCTAATTGGTTTTTACATAATGTATAATTTAATAAATAATAAAACATGATGTGATGAGAATCATATCATATTTTAGTTGAAAACATAGTGATTGATCAGATTAATTGTGTTTTTCTGTTCATTATAACTAAATTTTAAGAAGTACAAAATTATGATTACCTGTAACTATGGTTATGTAATTTTTAAAATTTTCATGACATGATGAAAATGAAATGATCATTATATTATGTTGCTGTTATATTCTACAGTTAAACATGGATTTAAGATTAATAAAATATCTGAGCTCTTTCTAATATTCAAAAGACTGAATTACTGACTTTTTATTCTATTTAAAAATATAAGTAGTATATGTATTATACATACAGTGTATATCAAATTTTGCCTAAGATATTCCACTTATGATTAGTACTTCATTTTTATTTAACTCTTTTCAATATATTGGAACAGTTCTTTCTTTATTTTATTATGTAATACTTTGTTGTCTAGTTGCTTGAAGAAAGAGATACATTGAGATGGAAATTAAATCAATATCAACAGCTTAGTTCAGAAAACAAAGCTAAAATGGACAATAGCACAAATGACTCTGTGATGTCTGCTTCTTCTGAATTAGTTTCAATAAAGGTATTCTAAAACATTTTGATTTCTGTATATCTAACTTCAGTAATAATAATAATAATAATAATGAAAGCTTTTAGGTAAATAGTTTTCCTATAAAGAAATTCCAGTCTTGGAGTATATGCTTCAATTTCTGTGTGATAATCTTTTTATTGAAAAATCATTTGTCATTAAAAAAAGAAAAGTAGAAATTGCTACTATTATATAGTTGATTATAATAAGATTATGCAATATTATACAATATTTTCCTTGTTATAGCCATGGATTGATATTGTGAAACAAATTGTTCCATGTGTTTGTCATGACTCTCAGAATTTCAGTTAAACTCTGATGTAATAACTTTCATTAGATAACTCAAAGAAAAACATACAAAAAGAATTGCAACAATTAACTTATTTTAATTTAATAAAAATATCATATTCTGAAAGTTTTATTTTCAGTGAAGTATAATTTTTGTATCAAAAATAATATATTCAGATCTGTTTCAGACTGCTAAAATATAAGAATATTTATTTACAGAAGGGCATGATTTATTGTTTGTTCATTTGTATAGGTTGAAAGTGCTCAAGACACTTCTGTAGCTGCTGTGAGAGAAAGGTTTGTAATTTGCTTGTGCAGTTTTTTTCAATGTACTGAAAATATTTTATTGTTATTATTAATGTTGAAATTTTCTCAAAGCTGTGTTAGACTTGAGTAATTAAAACCATGTGTTTTTCAATAGAATGTAATACAGTAGGATTCTTATAACCCACATACTTTCGAAATTTTTCAAGTTGTAAACCATACCTTTCTGAGTTTTATTTACATTTTCTCTTCTCTAATTTTTATACTAAGTATACATAAATAACTAGCTAAAAGATTGTCATGTCTTAAGAAGGATTTATTCAAGATTTATTGAATGCAAAACTATTATATTTTTAAAATGTAATAACATACAAAGAAAGTACCAGTACATAGAGGAGTGTAGTAAAAATAAAAATGGACAGTTTTTTTTAAGGAAATCTGTTTGTAGAAAACCCTCAAAGAATTTTTATATGAGAAAACTGTATATCTACAAGCAAAATTACGTTGGAAGTTGTTTTAACACATTTAAATGAAAGAAAAAAAATAAATATCTAAGTATATAACCTGTTTACATTGTTACTCCAGCAGGGAGATTTTCTCTAAATTGAATCTCTAAACTTATTCTGCCATTATTTTCAGCACAGTTGATTGAATATAATGCTAAAAAATTGTTAGAATTTAAATTTTTTTTATTAATGAAAACGTCTGTATTCCCCCCCCCCCAATTTTCAGCATTAGGAAACTACAGGTAGCATTTTCAAAAATGTATCTCAGTTGTTTGCTGATGTAGATGTGCTTAATTATTGCATAAAGTGTATGCAAACCAGCCATTGGGTGAATTGAATTTAGAATGCAGTGGCTGAAAATATATGAACAAATAAATTCCAAACACAAAAACCCCTCAGGAGCTTAATCTTGTGATTATGGGTCTGGCAATCCCGAGGCACCTTAGCCCTTAAGGGGATCATCTTCTTGGTGAGATGGGTGTCATGATCCTGGAACCCCAGTAATCTATCCTCTCTTCTGTCCCCTCTCCTCTTGGCTGGAACTGTTTTCCTTCCCTTCTCCCTTGTGGTTTTCCTCTTCGAAGGTTGGGACTTATTATAAAAAAGTGAACCAATCCTTGTCTCTAGTTTTCGAGTAGTGAGAAAGCTGCCCACGTATTTGCTATGTGTGGAGACACATGTCACTAGAATGGAGGTTCCTGGTAGTTGAGGGGTGAGTACTGTCCCTAACACAGTACTTTGCCCTCTGCTTCAGCTAAACGGGATTCACCTTGTCTTCCTCATGGTTGTCAATCAGCTGGTCACTAGTTCTTGTGTCAGTGGCTTGAAGATAAGTTCTTGGCAGTACTTACTTTTGGGAAAGCCAACTGTGGAGCTTCAGTTTGCCTATAGGTCTGGTTAGCCCTAACACAGGAATCTGTGTTACCTCGTTAGGCTTTGTGGTGGGTGGCACGGTCGGACCCAAATATTGTCCCTTTCAATATGGCTTCAAAAACTATTCAAATTATAAGCATTTTAAAAACCACAGAGCAACGGAATTCAGAAACAAGATACTCAATCTGATAATATCTCTGCTGTAAAAAAGAAACGTACCATCACAAATACAAATGAATCCCATAATAGCCCTTGTTTTCTTGTAATATCAAGTCCTTCTGATGAACTGCAAAACATGTCACCTTTCTTAATAAACAAACATATACAACCAATGTATTGGAGAGCCAAGAAACATAAAGCATCTGTGTTCTGGAGATTTGCTTGTTGGTATGATTTTGGCCACCCAGTCTGCTTCTTTACTTCAAATATCCAAACTTGGGCAAGCTAATGTAATTATTTCAGTGCATAACACACTGAACTTTTGTCATGGCATTATCTCAGAAAACGACCTTCTGTGTGTCTCCGAAGAAGAGTTTGTGTCCAAGCTAGCCAACCAAAATGTCTGTGCTGCTAGGCGTATCAAAATGCGAAAGGAGGGTCAGTTGATAGACACAAAACATGTAATCCTGACCTTCAGCTCACCTGATCTGCTGAAGAGTATTAAGGCTGGATACCTGAACTGCCAAGTAAGACCTTACATTCTGAACCCAATGCGATGTTTCCAGTGCCAGCATTTTGGTCTGGAAACAGAGTTCTCACGGCATAGCAGCCTGACATACACACAATGTTGAGTGTTAGGCCATGGTAATGAAAACTGCACCACTGTGCCTTTGTGCATAAACTGTAAGGGTGAGCATCTGACATTTACCCGTTAATGCCCTAAATGGAAGTTAGAAAAAGAAGTTCAGGCTACTAAAGTTACCAGAGACATCTCATATGCAGAAGCTAGAATGACCAAAACGCTAACACACAGCCTTGCCCAAACATGTCCTACACAAATGTATTAAAATTCAGTCGGTCTATTGCTACACAAACACAAGTAGCACCCAAACTCCACTATCTAAAAACCAGCAGACTGCAAGCAGCAAAAAAATGAAAAACCACTCATACAATAAAAAAAAAGAAAGAAACAGTAGTTCAAAACAAACAAAAATCCCTAAAAAGACAACTAACAAAAATAGAAGCTCTTCTCATAGCTCATTTGATGACATGATTTCTGAATCTCTCTCTGGCTTCAGACGACATGGGTGTTGAAGAAGGTCTAGAGATTCCTCAACATCTTCTTCCTCATAAAACCAAAAAGCAGCATTGGAAGAATAAATAAAGCATAATGGCCACCCTCATAGCATTGAACTGCTGTGGCTTCCACCAAAATCTCGTCAGCATCAAATATATGATCGATGTTTGTCATCCTGTATGCTTTGCAGTACAGGAAACAAACTTGAAACCAGAGCAGCAGAAAAAGCTGTGGAGATATTCTTTCAAGAGAAAAGATAGTATTATTGCTGATTGTGTCAGTGGAGGTGTAGGTATCCTAATCTCACTTGATTTTCCGTCTAGCTCCATTTTATTAACAACATGCCTCCAAGCTGTTGCTATGAGAATACATATTCAATTTGTTCTGTTTACATGCCTCCAAATCATCACATCAATCAACAAGATTTAGATGATCTAATATAGCAGCTTCCTGAACCCTTTCTCATCATAGGAGACTTCAATGGCCATAGTCCACTCTAGGGAAGTAGGGACACAAATCCTTGAGGCAGACAGATAGAGAAAATGATGGAAGATCACTGCCTCAGTCTCCTCAGGAATGGACAGGATACCTTCTTCCATGAGCCTACTAGGACTTTTCATGCTCTTGATCTTGCCATCTGTTCACCATCTCTATCAGCATATTGCACATTTAGTGTTGAAAATAATCCATATAATACTGATCATTTCTCTATCTTTGTATGTTTTGCACAAGAAGAAGTAAATCCCATATCAAGAACACCTCTTTTTATACTATTGTAGATGGAACAGACTGGGAACTATTCTCATCTCTCGCAGAGAATGGTGACAAATGTGCCTATCGAAGTGATGAATACCATTACGTATATGATTATGTAGACAACTATTATCTCTATGCCAGTAACATCAACAAAGCTAAGAAAATACTCAAAACCATGGTGGAACTATGAATGCAAAGAAGCACTGAGACAAAAGAGAAAAACATGGGAGCCTTTTGTAGATATCCCACACTGTCAAAACTTCATTGCCTTCAAGAAAGCTGAAGCTTGTGCAGGAAAGATAAGGCAGAAGAGCCAGAGGGCTTCATGGATATCATATGTGTCATCAATAACATCCTCTACACCAAGTCAAAGTGTATGGGAAAGAAAAAGCATGCAAAGTGTAAAAAAGCATGCAGACTCTACAAAGACTACTCACTTTCCATTCTGGAAAAAGATGGCCGAGCGATCAACACAACAGAAGAAATTGCGAATACAACTGGTGAGAATTTTGCTGTCATTTCTAGTGGTAGTAACTATCTGCCAGAATTTCTTTCTGTCAAGCTGCACTCTGAGAGAGTTCCCATGTTTAACTCTCCCAATTCTGAGCTATATAATAGTGAATTTTCCATGTTTGAGCTAAATAAAGAATTGATGCAGATGCATAGATCAAGCCCGGGTCCAGATGGTGTCTATGATATGTTGAAGCATTTGTTCTATAAGTCATTGGCTGCCCTTCTCACCTTCTTCATCTGAGTGTGTAAGGAACATTCCTTTCCAAGTGCATGGTGGAGAGCTGAAAAGTCTTTCTAACTACCAACCAGTTGCTTTTATGAGTCTCGTTTGCAAAGTATTTGAAAAAATAGTAAACTGCCATTTAGTCTATTACTTAGAAAAATACGAGGTAATCTCACCACATCAGAGTGGTTTCTGCAAAGCAGAACAACTATGGATAATATGCTCCTTTTGGAAACCTCAGTCATTAAAGCCTTTACCAAAAGGAACCATTTAGTGTCAATATTTTTTTATATTCGAAAAGCTTATGATAGGCACGGAGATATGGTATTTTATATGATCTTCACACTAGTGGTTTTTGCCTGCCTATTTTCATCAGGAATTTCTTAAGCCTAGATTTTTTTCAAGTAAGAATTGGCTCAGTGTTATCAGATGTGTTTTGTCAAGAAGAGGGTGTGCCTCAAGGCTGCATTCTTAATGTTACTCTTTTTAGTGTAAGAATAAGTTCTTTTACTTCCTCCTTCCATTTCAATTTCACTATATGTCAATGACCTGCAGATAGGTTGTCAAGGTGCAGATATGTGATGCGTGTAGAGAGAGTTGCAGGTTGCTCTGAACAGGATTCAAAAGTGGTCAGATGGTGAGGGATTTATATTTTCAACAGAGAAGACCCTTTGCATGCATTTTTGTAAAAAGCGCAATCTTCATCCTGAGTCCAAGCTTCATCTTCAAGGCTGTCTGATTTTGTTTGTCTCTGAAGTGAAGTTCCTTTGAGTATGTTTGATCATAAGCTTACGTTCCTTCCCCATATCTTACGTTTAAGGAAGGAATCTTTCAAAATCATAAATCTGCCAAAAGTTTTGGCAAACACCTCCTGGGGTGCAGAACGTTGCTCTCTACTTCACATTTACAGATCGCTGGTATGCTCCAGATTAGAATATGGCTCAACTTTATATGGATATGCACATCCTTCTGTTTTAATAAAACTTGATCGCATCCATCATCAGGCTCTGCAAATTTTTTCCGGAGCCTTTAGGATATCTTTTATCCAGAGCCTGTGTGTTCATAGCTATGAACCTGTGCTTCAGTTGAGGCAAGAGCAACTTAGTCAGTATTTCAGTATTATGTTGTAATCTGACCATCCTTTCCAGATTTATAAAGTTGACAACTGTTATGAACTCTTTATTTTCTGCACGGCCTCTTAACGTTCTTTCAATCTTTGAAAGAACTGAATCGTTGATTGAAAAATACTGCTTGTGAGATGTAAAAGTCCAGGCAGGCATCTTGAAATTGCACCTTGGGACAGCTGGAAAATTCGATGTCTGGATATTTGCATTAGGGTAATACTAGTGAGATTGTATATAGGCAGCATTTTCATGAGCACAGACATGAATACAGCACTTGATGTGCTCTGATCATGTACGAGCATCATTCGTGATTGGAGACTTTACAGAGGGCAAATGACTGCATAATGCTTTCTGTGTATTAACTGCTGTTTATCTTGCTCTCACTTTCATATCTAATCACTTATCTATCACACAAGTTACAGCAGAAAAAGTTTATTATTTACACAGACTCATCTAGTGCTCTAAAAAGCATTAGAAAGTTTTTCTGATGCAGATAATACTTTATTAATTGACATCTTAAAATTACATCAAAGGACATGGCTGTGAAATTCTTTACTGCTGGGTCCCTGAGCATACAGGTATAAAAGGAAATTAGCTAGCAGACAGAACAGCAAAGTCTGCATATATGTTGTTAAATCTGTCTGTCCTGTACAGGGATATAAAAAAAAACGATCTCTTGTAGGGCTCTAAAAACATGACAACTCTTCTGAGATGGTCAGCTTCTGAATAAACTGAGAAACTTGAAGCCTAAAGTAGAATACTGGGAAAGCACTAGAAACTGGAGGGAGGAAGTATTGTTAACATGTCTAAGGATTGGTCACTTTCATGTCACACATAGTTACCTTTTGAAGGCTGAGAGTGAGCCCCTTTGTTCTTACTTTGGGAGTATTCTCACAGTGTGTCACTTTTTAATCGACTGCTTATATATTAACACACTTTGTTTAAAGTATTTTAATGATTTTCACTTGCCTCTTGACCGAATAATGGGGGAAAAGGACAATACTTATTTATTTCAGTACTTGAGAGAAACAGGCTTTTATCATCTAATTTGAATACATGCTTGTATTTTAATGTTAGTCTCGTGTTTTTGAGATTTTATGCTTGCTCCACATTTCATATTTGTGTATAAATGAGTAATTTCATTTCAATATTTGTCATTTTATTATTTCTTTTGATTTTATATGTCTGTTGTTGTGTTAAATTTTTGATTGTATTTAATTGTTTTGTGTTAATTGTGTGTGATTGTATTTAATTGTTTTGTGTTAATTTTTAATTGTGTATTCTCAACATGTGTCTGGCGGTAATAACCTCTCCGTGTTATGCACCATATAAACCACTAATCCAAGCACAAAAATGTTAACCACATAAATTCAAAATTTTAGATGACAGCAGAATATATACCCAAAAGTAAGAGTTTATCAAAAGCAAAAAATTTCAGAGCTTCCACTATGTTTGCTATGAAAAGCTCTGAGGCAGATGCAGAAAATAAAATAATTATTAATTTGAACTGTGAAATGAATTTGTATCTTTAATCAAAAATTATACATTTTTGTTAAAATATTTATTTGCACATACATATAAAAATATCAAAATCTGAATTTGCCATGCTAAATTTTCTTAAAACCATGATTTTGTTTGTTTATCTAAAATTCAGTGTGAATTACAGGCATTCATAGATATAGTCACGGATTACTTAAATTCCACTGCATACTTATCTCTAAATTATGCCACACATAAGAACTTAAAAAATTTACATGGCAAGTTGGAAATTTGATTCATCTCTAAATGAAAAACAGAACCAGTTACAGCTATGAATGTAACGTCTAGCTATAGTGAAGGATCATGCCTTACAAAATGACACCTTTTGCAGCATTCTGTCCAGAGATATTTAAATCTTAGCAGTTTTATTTAAATAATTATGAGCGATATTGATAAAAAATTAATTGCAAAGTGGTAGAGCAATATCAGTCTAGTATAAAAAGGCATATTGTGAACATGGATGTGATTAATATCTGTATGTACAGCTTTCGATGTTCGAAACTGATGTGCTTTATTGCAGTGTTTGAAAAATAAAGATGCAGCATGAGTACAGACATAATTTAATGGGCAAATAATATGTATCATGTAGCTTCATAAGCAATACAGCTCAACCACTGAAACACCCCACTAGTGATTTAAGTGTTTAAGACTGCTGAATACTGGTAGTTCAGCCTGGTTTAGATTCAAACCCAAATGAATGATTTGGCTGCATAATTGGTTTTCATGGTTTTCGCCATGTGTAATGGGAACACATGCCAGTTTCCTTCAGAAAGTCCTCCAAGAAGACATCCCTTCTCTTAGGCAGACAACCCTTAAGTCTTTGCTGTATTCAAAACAACCTAACCAACCAATGAAGCAAAACATGGAAATGGACTAGAATTACTTTCTAAACAAAGAGGTTATCATTAGCTACAGTTTGAGTAAGTATATCTGTCTGCATGCATATTCATCAGCATGAAATGTGTTTTGCCACTGCATTCATCAGTAATACATCAGTTTAAATCTAGGTGATAACACATACACTTCATTTTTATGTACCTCCAGAAAAAGAAATCCACTAGTCTGGTGATCGTGGAAACATTCAACAGCACCACCATAACTGACAATTACATCTTCTGAAAAAATAAAATTCCTGCTTTCCTTTAAGAGAAAATTTTAAGCTGTACAGTTAAATATTATTGTATCCACTTGCATAATATGCCTTTTTATACTAAATTCATTAATACTCTGCAACTTGATGAAGAACTTTTCCTACATCTCTTTCAGTTTTTGAGATAGAATTGCTTTCTGAATTTGCTGGTAATAGATGCTATAACTGGTTCTTTTACTGTAATTAGACAATACTTTCGTACCTGCAGATGGCTCTGTTCACCAGTTATTTATAGAGATGAATGACATTCTTTTTTACTCTATATATAATTTGTGAATATTATCTTTTGTTATTGTTTTAAATTGTTTAGCTTAAAATTTTTTTCTGAAGTTGTATAACTTCAACTGCTATTGTATTAAATTTAAATGTCAGTTCCTTTGCTTAAATTTCAACAAATATCTTGAAGTGCCTTCTTTTTCCATGAAAACAATAGTAAGTTATGCTTAATAGCTGGCAACAAATTTTAAATGTGCAATTATTAAAAAATATTAATTTTTGAATTTACATTCAATATAAATATAAAAATAATCAAATCAGTGTTGCATACAAAAATTTACAAGATGAAAATTATCAATAAAGCATGAGACAAACTTAGTGGAACATTGTGAAAGTAATTAATTTTCAGTTGTTCATTTTAATTATTTTTTATTCGGGATTTTAAATCAAAGTTTGTTTGCCCAGCTTCCTTTAAGGTAACTTGAGTTTAAAATTTTGATAAAATATTACTAGCTGATGCAAATATGAAAGAACTGGATATTTTTAAAGTTCTTTGAGGGCCACAATTCAATATAGTCATTTTTGCCTAAATAGTGGACAAAGGAAATATGGATTATTTATTTATTATATTTTAATTTGAATTTTTGATAAGGAAAACAAAAAAATATTTAATAGTCTTAACATTGTGATTTTTGAGTATTTGATCCATTTTGAAGGAAGAATTGAAGATCATGTGGTGGGTCTTCAGTACACGAGCAGTAAAATCTCTGAACGCTGGAAGTTCCAACCTGGGTTTGATTCCAGGCAAACAGGCTGGCTGCATAGGCGTTTTCATGCTTTTTCTCATGTGTAATATTTATACGAGCAAGTTTTCCTTAAAAAGTCCTGCATGAAAGCATTCCTTCCCTTAGGCAGAGAGTCCTAGCATGCTTTGTCGTAATTATCTAAACCAAAACTGAAAATCATTTGATGCACTAAAATTCCGTGTCAGAAATAAAACAATGATCCCACCAATGACAAAGTGAATCAGCCATGAAACAAAATAATTGGAAATGTCTGCTATGAATTTGCTGGTTCTGAAGAGGAGTCGTGTGAAGTTACTTCATATATAATATAAATATAGGCCAAAAAAATCCTGCATTCTATTCTTGATGTACATTCATGCTTCTGAATTTACTTCATGGTCTCATATTTCATGCACAGTATCAACATCCTTTTGCTATTCCTCTTCCTTGTTGCTACTTTGTTCAAATCTTGTTTTTAGAGAACTGTTCTTAATCCTTTTCACTAAAAACAGTTGTTGAGGCGTTGTCTGTGATCTTTATTTCATCTTAAGCATTTTATTTATGAGGCTATTGCTTCCATTAATGATGCCTGTACCTTTGAAATCTAGTTATTGTCTATCTCACTTTTATATGAGGGGATGAAACTGATGAACACTGATAATCTGTGCCAGCTTTGGTTATTAGTGAATGGGCTGGCTATGTTAGATTTCAAAGTTTTCCTTATATGTAAGGTAAATATAAGCTAGTTTCCCTTAAAAATGACCTTTATAAGGGGGGAGTCCTAAAGCAAATAGCTGTGATGTGCTTTATTGTAATAAGTTAACTAACTGAACCTTTTTCAAATTTTGATTTCATATAGGATACAGCCAGTAGCAAAAACTTTATAGTTAAATTTCTGAGAGAAGGAAAGTTGAATAACCCTTGCAGTTATCAATGAAAAAGAATTTTCCTTCTCATCTAATGCAAAATTTGTGGATTCTTTTCAACCCATCACTAAAAATTTCACTTAATTTTTAAATTTATTTATTTATTATTTATTTATTTTTAAAGTTTAATACTATGAAGAAGGATTTTACTATTGTAAAACACTTGGGTGAATAACTGATCATCAGTAATGGAATTATTTCACTTCCATTTTGATTGGCTGCTAGTAGTGAAGTTAAGCATAATTAACTCTGTTTTTGCTCTGTTTGGTAAGCATTGAGGAAAATGTTTTGCTTCATCAGCATTGTAAATAATCTGTGCCTTATAGCTTTGCACAAGACAAAGGACCTTCCTGATTTAATTTTCACATGTATTATAAGGCAGAAATGCACTTTTGTTGCAAAATGAGTCATACACTAACTGAGTAGTTAAGTTTGACAATACTAATAGTTTGTTCCAAGTTTGGCTGCCAGTTAAAAGACTGGCTATATAAGATTTTTGCAATTTTCGCTGTGTGTAATAAGGACACAAGCCAGTTTCTCTTACAAAATTCATCTCCCCCAAAGCATTATGCCTAAAGCAGATAGCTCTTTCATACCTTGCCAGAATCAGTTAACCACTGTCCCAAACTTTCATAAAAATGATACTATGTCTTCATTTGAAGCTGTTAAGTTAGCTTTTGCAGGCTTTTAGTTTGCTACTGTGGCCAGGTTATTTTACAGAATTCTAAACTTTTCCATGTAACATTATTCCACTGTCAGGACTTTTCTGGTCAAAATGCTTCAGATAATGTGCTATTAAAAATCACCACTCCCACTCCTATCAGCTACCTATCACCACTCCAACTTACAGCAGTTACCCCCATCACCATTTCCCCTCACAACTTTGCAATAATTCTTGTCTCACTTACTCTTCACTAGAAAAAAGAAATATTTTGACTTTTTCATTTCCATTATTTGATTTCAAAGCTTTTCTGTCTTGAATTTATGTTCTTTATGAAGAAGTGCTCATAAAGTGTCAGATTTGGTTTCAACTGTGTTCGTTTACATCAGAGGATTTTTTTCCAAAAAGTTTTAAGATTTTCATTTGTTATTCAGCATGAAGAACATTCAACGTTTTTAATATCACAGCCATCATAATTGTATAGATTTTAGCAAAACTTAAGTTTCCAATTTACGTGAAGATTTTCATGTAAAGATACTTAAAACTGAGTGCTTATCCAACTCTTCCTGGAACTACTCCGAAGTTCTGTATATGTAGGTTAAGGGCTTAGAAAAGTTGTGTTGTTCCTGAGAATGTCTAAGAAATATGTGGCCTTCATCTTCTGTTTCAGGTACGTGATGCATTGCTGTGTAAGAAGTATGTTTCTCAAAAACAACTTGTGCTGCTAAAATGTTTGTTTGCATTGCTTAGCTTCAAATTTGTGACTGATATTTCAGTCAATAGTTTGAAATACAAAGATGTAGAAGAAAATTATTTCAGATAACTATTGTATGTGTACTGATGTCCAAAATTAAAGTTACAGATATATTTTTGTAATAATTCATAATTTGTTAAAAATTCTTTTCAAATGCATATTTAAAGAAAATATGAAAGTGATCAGTTTCTGAATTTATGAAATTCATTCATTAACTTGTGTTTCTGGCAAGAAAAAATCACAAGACTGGCTGATTTTGGTTAAAATAAGTTCTCATAATCATTTAGATGATAGATTCAGATGGAGAGCTGTTGGTGGCTTGAGGCTGGCCAAGCTGAGGTTGAGGTCATTGAATGGTTATAAGTGTTTTGAATAATGTTATCTAGGTGAAGACACTAATTCCAAATTATAGACACCATCATCTGAGGCTCAAGTCAAGACCCGTGACATTGACAAAGAATTGATACATGACTTTTTTTTCCAATGGTAGATTGCGAACAGTTACAGTTTGTAACACAGTCCATTAATCTATACTAAGGCCAGAATTGGTGATCTCTTTATTATGGAGGCACCCGATAGGTGAGCCACCTTTGCCTTCTATGAAGGGATGGACAATTACAGCCATGCCTTCTCCGGGATTCGAACCCAAGCCCTTTGGTGTCATAGCTGGCTTCCCTGACTGCTACACCTTATCACTATATTATATAGGTGGCTGACCGTGACATTAAATGCACAATACCATAAGACCACTATACTACTTGGGCGGCCTTGACACATGACATTAAATGCACAATACCATAAGAAGGTTACAGCTGAAGGGCTCCCATCAGCTACCATAAATGATTAGAAACCATTTTTTTGGCTTAATCTTGAGAATATGTTACAGAATAATTAATGATGTTTATAATTTGAAATTTTAAGCATTTTATGTTTAACCTAAATTTGGAAAGTTTTAATGGGATCTATGTTGAATTTTTGTACAGATTAATTGAAACAGAAAAGGTATGTCGAGAATTACGGAGATCAAATGAAGCTTTAGCACATGCTTTGAATATTGAAAGAGATCAGAAAAAGATGATGGAAGAACAATTAGGTTATGGAAAAAAAATTTTTAATGACGAAAAATCATCTGATGAGGTAATTTTGAATGTGTTTTCCAAATATATTAATACAGTTGATATTGATGTATTTTCTACATGATTTGTTTTTAATCATTCTCATTTAAACTTATATTTAATTTTCTGGTTTATTTTTAAGAAAATAATTGTTTTGTTAACTGAACTGTAATTATATTAGCACTCTTTATTAAATATGAACATGTATTTATGATTTTTGAGTGCATCCCATATCTCTGGATAACGAAAGTTCTCTAAAAATAGTTAGTTATAAATTTAAGTTTCAGTAATATCTGTAATATTTAAGAAATACCATGATCACATACTGTAAAAGAATAAAATACAAAATTGTCCAACGAATGTCTAGACTATATTTAAAATTCTGATTTTGGACAAGTTTTTTAAAGTGTAAGATTTATTATGTATCAGATAATCATCATGTAAAATATTAACATGTCAGATTTTTCCTGAGTATCTTTCTTTTAAATATACTTATTTATATGATTTTCTTCATGCTTTTGTCAGATATATTCATAATACATACTCAGTTATCAGTAAATATTTATGTAAGTTAGAGTATAACTGTAATTATATTCTATGAGCTAATATAAATGTGGATAATTCAACCATGATTCAAAATATGCAAATAAAAAGTTCATGCATCATATGTAAAACCTGAAATAATTTTAAAAGCTTACCCTAATCTACATTAATAAAAATGTTCTCCTTCATTTATTATTTCATGTAAATAAGCGTATACTTTTACATATAATACATACTTCAAAATGGGTTGCGTTTCCAATTCACACTGAAATTACTGAGATGCTGATTTAAGTGAAGACATCTGCTACTTATTTGTCATGCTGGAGACTAAAGTAATGTGAAAGATCAGAAACTTTCAGAATGAAAGTAAAAAACTTTTATAGCCTATTGATAATTTTTCAGTATAATCACAGAGTTTAAATAATCCTTGATTCTTATAGACTGTACTTATCATGCTTTCTTATGTGGTAGTTCTTAGATGGTGTTAAATATCTTCACATCATCACTGGGTTCTGTACCAAAAATTATGTACATAGAACAGGGTTGCCACACTACCTGGAAAACCAGAAAAAGTCAGGGAGTTCGAAAATTGACCAAAAAAGTCGGGGAATTCAAATATTTTTGTCTAAATCTGGAAACATCAGGGAATTTCATACAGCGATCCCCCAAAAAAGTGAGTTTTGCGCCAATGTTGGAAGCAATCACTTTCTTGGCTCGTGTTAGCGTCACTCGGGCAGCTGGCATAGAGCCAACTTTTGCAGCTCTAAACAGATTATCAAAAGACTCTCGCATGTGCAGTGCATGTTGAACTAAAGAAAATACGTATTCTTGCATAAAACGAAATCTGTTTAATTCTAGTATAGCGGTACCATGGAGAGTAGCCTCTGTGTACGGTACTCACGGTTTTTGGCGACATTATGATGTGCTCATCATAAATCAGCAGTAAACGGGCCATTTTGGTGTTGGCGGCAATTTTCAAATTCGTGCCAAAGCCATAACGTAAATACTAGGAACCGCAAAATCTTTTAAACATTTTTCCCCCTCTTTTTAATAAATGCCTTATTTGTCATTTTGCAGTAAAATAAAAAAATAGTAATTAGTCATCTAGGCTAACCATTTAATATAACTATATTTGCCGAAATATCGTTTATTATTGTAATTCAGTTTTTAATTATTGTAATGTTATTCATATAATTTAATGTTGCTTCTTCCCCCTAAATTTATTTATTAATAGTAAATAATGCTTTCAAATTTCAGGAAATTTTCTCTGTCATAATCCTGAAACTAATTCTAGCAGTATGATGACATAACATCACAAAATTCAATGCACATATTTTTTGCTTATGTATTCAGCTAAATAAATATAAAATACCTGAATTTATTTAAAAATATCATTAAAAAGATTTCTTTCTTTCGTTTAGCTGCAAAATGTCAGGGGGGGGGAAAGACTCAATTCTCCAGTGGAGAAAATAACTCCTATTATAGTTATAATAGTAATCTTTGGGGATAATATATAAGTCATACGTAATTGGCAAATTTTGTGTTTTCAATTGGTACCATAATTAATTTACCTCTTGGCACAGCCCATTACGTGGATAGACTGGAATTTTCTTAAAACATGCCTGGAAAACCTGGAAAAGTCAGGGAATTTCATTCTTCTGTTTGAGTGGCAACCCTGATAGAATTAGTGTGATTCTTCACTCTGCTATTAAGAAGTAATAATTCTTGGCTGCTCTGACAAAAATATTTATTGCAGGTTTTGTACCCTAAATATCAATGGTTGAATAGTGCTGGTATGACATAGATTTAAATCTTGGCAAACGAGCTGACTGTATGGGAGTTTTCATGATTTTCCATACGTGTAATATAAATATGAGCCAGTTTCCTATAAAAAGTTCACCAAAAAGGCATCTCTTTCATTTTGCAAGTAGCCCTAGTTTGTGACATACTCAAATAATCCAGTCTATCTAAATGCTATGAAATAAATGTGCAACCCTATTTGAAATTGCATTCTTTTGAGATGTTGTTTCCTTTTAATTGAATTTTAGAATAAAAACTTAAATTGTCAGTCAAGTTAAATCTTATGAGAATTTGCAGTTAAAAAATGAGGCATAAAGTAAAAAGTAAATGTCTATATCAGAGGTGCATAACTTTTTTACCATCTGAGGCCAGATTTAAATTAGATAGTGATAAAGGAGCCGCCACAAGTTGATATACCTATTAAATGCAACTTTTTAAAAATTATTATAGTTTTTGCTTAGTTTTATCACTTTATTGCAGAAATAATGAAAAAAAAAGTCGTTTATTATAATAAAAATTTACAATGTAAAATATTTTGTATTCACATAAGGCTAATAACTTATAATGTTAATCTTTAATAATTTTAAGAAGAAACTACATATATTCAAATACTGTTTCAAATAAAAGTAATAAAGCAGAAGTATTTTTCAATAAATTTATTACATTATAAGGAAAAGTAATAATATTAAGTTATGAAAAAACAACATAGCATTAGTATGTAAAATAATGTTAAAATCTGCAGGAAATTTTTAATTTAGTGGGATATTTACATTTGTTTCCTGCCTGCAAGTAATTGAATATTTGGTTTAAGTTTTGTAATGCACAACCTTAACCTTAGTAATCATCTAAATAAGGATCTGTAATCTGTGTTCTTAAAACTAGTTTTAATTTTTGTTATGAGAGAAAATGTTGACTCACAGCAGTAAGTACTTCCAAAGCAGGAAAGTCAATGGCCTGCATGTTATCATAGGCATGGATATTCAACATCAATTTTCCAGATTTCTGTGGGCTTTCTAGTGTTGACAATTTGAGGACACTATCTTCTTGCAACTCAAATAATTCCATTTGTAGTTCCATAGGAGCTTTGATATATCTACTAAATGTGGTTCAAATGCCAATTTCATAGCAGAAGTGTGCTCATCAAAATCTGAAAATCGATATATTCTTCTATTAAAAAATCCAAGGCACCTACATATTCATCAAATGTTTTATTTTTACCATTTTGTGTATTCAACATTTTTGCTAGCTCTGGGAAGTGTTCTGCAGATATATTCAAGCAAAGAGAGCAATGTTTTGAAAAATGTTAATTTGGATCTTTTGCCATATTTTATATATACGCTTTGTTTTACCTTGCAGGCAAGTATTTAAAATTTTTGTTTTGTCATAATATCAGACAAAAATGCAATGTTTATACAAAATGCTTCATCTGATAGATCACATAGTTTTCCTTGTTCTTGATAAAAGTTTAAAATTTGTCGTTATAAAGTTAAAACTTTTATCAAAACCTGTCCTGTTGATAGCCAGCAAAACTTGCAGTAGTATGGTACATCAACACTGTATGTTTCCTTGTCTAAATTTAGCATCTACAGAAATTCACGATGACGTATTGCATTTACGTGAATATAGTTGAGAATCGAAATAGTTCTATCCATAGTGTCTTAAAAAATGGCTATTCTTGTGCAAAATTTTGCTGATGCAAAATGCTCACGTTATTCAATTCTATTAATTTTCAAATTGTCATAATCTATATAATTAAATATTAATTAATACAAGAGCTAGAGGCTGCACAAGAAGCTCACAGAGGCCTCACATTCTCCACCTCTGGTCTAGATAATGTACATAATTCAGAGTAGTGTCTAGACTAAGAAAGTGTGAGATTTAAAGTATTAAGGAATTTTAGATGGTTGTATTAAAAAGAAATTGTATTGTAGAAGTACATTTATGAAATTTTTAAAATTGGCTTATAAAAAGTTGGCACATTTTAGTAAAATGTATAGATTATTTTCCAAGCTATTGATGATATGTATAGGTTCATTGTTTTGACTAATTTTATATACACTCTGTCACAAAAAAAAAAATATATGCACCCAGAAGAAATCGAGCCACAACCAGGAAACTCGGCAGGAATGTAGTCTGGTAAGAGATATGCAAATGATTTAAATTTTGATGTCAATGAGACAAGGGCAAGCTCACTATGTGCGTATGAGATGTGCAGCTGGGAGAGCTGTCAACTTGAATGGATGGTATTGTGACTAGAAATGCCTCTGAAACGTAACCAGCAGTAGTAACAACAGTTGTCGGACTTTGAAAGGTGGCATATAGTAGGCCTTAGAGAAGCAGGTTGGTAGAACTGATGTATCAGCCGCCACCTTGTTAAAGTGATGTGGTACTTACTTAGTGTTGCCTACAATGGGTCACGGAAAGGATAGTCTACCATCACAGAGGGTCAGGGTGTTCCAGGAATATAAATGAGTGCGAGGATTGTGCTATCATA
Organism: Stegodyphus mimosarum; assembly: GCA_000611955.2. Taxonomy (NCBI): domain Eukaryota; kingdom Metazoa; phylum Arthropoda; class Arachnida; order Araneae; family Eresidae; genus Stegodyphus; species Stegodyphus mimosarum. The sequence continues at coordinate 69,603 of KK113903.1, forward strand.
AGAGCAGCCTCTTCCATACTAACAACATCACTAGCATTGATTCAGTGCCATTTACCGCCTTCCAGTCATCTGGTGTATCAAGGGAGACCATTCGGAGATTGACTGGCCAATGTTAATGTCCATTAAGACGTTTACTACTCACCCCATACCATAGACAGTGTCTACTGGATTTTTCTGAATGCAAGTAAGCTGGAGTGTGAACAACTGGAGGTGTGTGAACAACTGGAGGCATGTGATCTTCAGCGATCAATTCCGATTCAGTCTCAGTGCTGATTACGAAAGCACATGCTTGTGGATAGGGCCTGACCAGTGGTCCGACCTGGCATTTGTTGTCAAGCGACATACGACAATTACACAAGATGTGACAGTGTGGAGAGCGATTTGTTGGGACAAGTGATCACCTGTAGTCGTCCTTCAATGTACTAATAATGGCTAGCAGTTATGTGGATGACATTTTAAAACTAGTTGTACTGCTTGTACTTGCCGAGATGCCATTTATCAGCTAGACAACCCTCAGCTGCATACTGCGTGACTCTCCCAACAATGTCTTCAAGGTTATGACGTACTGTCAGAGCTTGCTAGGTCACCAAACCTCTCGACAATAGAGCACATTTGGGAGAAGGCAACTGCAGCAATCCCGGAATATTGGTGAATTAACTGACCAATTGTAAAGATTATGGTATGATCTCTTTCGCAGGAGGTCATAAGTGACCTACTTGATTTGGTGCTATGCCATAATATATGCTTATATAGCTGCCAAAGATGGCTATACTACTAACTGATGTGCAACTTTTTCAGGCCATACTGCTTGATAAATCGATCTTTTGTTCTGAATTTGTAATCGTTTGTTTATCTCCTCATACACTACATACATATTAAGTTTCATGATAGCAGTTTGTTTCCTTCTGGATGCATATATTTTTTTGTGACAGAGTGTATTTATCAGATTTTATTTAGTGTACACTGCATGCAAAATTTATTTTTCTTAGTGTTTAAACATTTCATCATTCTGCTTTTAACCTCAGTGTATTCAAATTTTTTATACTGTTATTTACTTAAAAATGCTTTTATTTACTTACTTTAAAATTTTAAATTCAACTGTAGTGAATAAGGATTCTTTAGTCTGTATTTTGATTAGCATTTCCATGACTACAAATGTATACACTTTTTATATGTAAATAGTACAGAGAATAATTTTAAATATTTGTTTTATTTTTTAAATGTAGTGAAAAGTTAATTGGTTGTCTTTGTTCTTTCTTCATATGCATAAATATATAAAACTAGTGCTAAAATCCTTCAAAACTATGCTAGATTTTAGGTTTAAGAACTCATTGAAAATATTTAAGCCAATTGTTCATCAAGCAGCAAGTCATCAAAATGCTAAGAATTAAATACATATGGCAAGGATCATTATTTTTATATTTAGTAAATATCTGTAAGTATACACTGATAAATTTAGATGAATACATATTTTTCTTAAGGCTACTTTTTAAGAAAGATTTTGTAACGAATCCATTTGAAATATTATTTGTTGTAGACTGAGATACAGAGGCTGTTTACACATTTATTGGAGCATTTTCATTGTATTTAAACAAATATTTTGCATAAAATCTTTGTGTTTTAAATGTGTTTTTTTATAACTCTTATTCTTTGCTATTCTTTCTCCACCGTAATTTCCAAGACAATAAAAAAAAGCCTTTTATAGTATTGGAAGAGGTATTTTATCCGATTCCTCTTCAGCAGCTTTCCAAAGTCCAAGGAAGATTGTAGGTCAATGTTTGGATAATCTGTTTTTTAAAAGTCCAGAAGTGCAAAAATCCATGGGTGATACATCACCAGATTTTGTAGGGATATGAGTGAAGAGTATGGTGTGAATACCTATTTCTTGTTCCATTTTTTGAAGAAATTAGCAGTGGATTTTGACATATGCTGCTTGCTTTGATGCAGTTCTATAGATTGATGATACTGTGGGCAAAGAGAAGGTATTTCATTTGAAAGTTGGGTATAAAATATGTTTCTGTTAATGTATGGAGTTGATCTTAACAATTTTCTCCACTTTCTTTATTTTTTATTTGCCGTTATATGAAAATCCAGCAGCAATTATAAATCTCTTTGAAAAACTTTAGATTCTTTGAATCATGTTTTAAGATTATTTTCTCCTCTTTGATGATGATAAATGGATCTCTTTTTTTATCTCAGTCATTTAAATGCATCCAAGATTCATCTATTGGGATAACATTTTTCCATTTTTGTCTGGATAAGTGTTTCTCATAATGAATTCTACAATATGTCATGGTGAAAGATGATGCACATTTTTTTTTTTTTACTTTTTAAGATTTAAATCAGCATTAATCTGTTTATAGTTGGCATGCAGCATTTTAATGATTTTGCAACTGGCCGTTGACTTGACAGATTTTCTTTTTTTAACATTAAAGATCTTACTTTTCCAACATTCAAAATATTCTGTTTTTCTTTTGATATGTATTTGGAACAATTTTTCCACTTGAAGGCAAACTTTGCTTTTCCAGCCCCCTTCTTTCCTGTTGACAGTGTTACCTATTATAGCTTTAAATATTGAAAAACCATGGCTTTCACAGAATTTTTTAATAACTAGATATGAATAATTTTCTTCAGAAAGAGTGGAAACGTAGCTTTCCATGCATTGCTTCTTTAAATGTTGCATGAAAACAAATTTATTAAGTAGCAGATGATAATTTGTACTTTAAAAAATGTAGTTGCAGTTAAAACAAAAATTTCTGAACAGATGATTTCTTTTTTTATAGCAAAGCAGAATCATCTATAAAATGTGCAAACGGTCTCTGTAAATGCAAAATGCCTTCTATATTTTAATTCAGATTACTCCAAATTCATTAACATATTTTATACATATATTTTTTTATTATCAACATTTTGAAGTGTATTTTTTTTACTGTTTCATATGCTTCATAAAAATTATTTCCTTCTTTGGATACATTTGAAAAAAACTATTATTACTACTGTAAGTGACCACTTTAACTTCCATGCAGTTAATTGATTTTATATTCATATTTTTTTATCACTTTAGTATCAAATTTTACTTGGTGATGGTAGTGAACCAGAAATGTTTGTAGAGACCAATTTCTCTATCAGTAAGTATTTTAAAATCATTATTAATTACATAATATGATAAACTTTTCAATATTTAAGAATACTTTAACATGCAGCTTAATTAACTGTGTTGTAAAAACCTGTATGTTGGAGATTAGTATATATTGAAACAAATTTTTCAGATCAATATGGCAATAGAAGCAGGATATCAAAAAGCAGTTTTTATTAAAAATTTATTTTAAAAGAGTATTTTATTAGAAAAGTAGTAGATGTTTTATAATGTATAACATTAATTATTTTTATTGGCTGTAATATAATTAAGTATAAAAGCTGTAGTTTTTATCCTACAAAAATTTATCATGCATAATATATTCAGTTTTAACATGAAATGTATTAAAATTATACTTTTTATTAGCTGACAAAGCAAAAGTATAAATGTATAATATATCAACAATTGTACTCCTGATTTTGTAGGGGGATGAGATCTCTCTCTGTTAACTATTATTTGAATTCATTTAAGTATTGATTGAATTCTTTTGAAAAAATCGTAACAAAACTAAAACAAATAGTACGATGAATCTTTAAAAGTAGGTTTTTTAGAAAGGGTTTTTGGTCCTTAAATATTCTTAATTTTGACCAAAATAAGCAAACAGTCCTTATTTGACATTTCTGTCCTTTTTCTATGACTGTTATTCGGAGTGTGAGCTAACATTTTAGATGACTATAGAATTTAAACCCTGAGGCATATAATGGAGCCATGACAAACTGATATTATAAATAAGGAACAATCAACCACCCCAAAACTAGATTTGGGATTCCTGTTTTATTATTCACCCAGATATGTTATCAACAAGAATGCTGTCTGCCTGCATGGGGGGGGGGGTAACTCCTTAGACTTTTATTTTAATTTTACAATTATGCTTTGACTTACTATGACAAAATTTTTGACCTTCAAAAGAATCGAAGTTCAGACTTCATGAAGGTCATGCTTCCATCCACTGTTAATGTGAATTTAGAAGTTCTTCAAGGATACGGACAAAAGACATGACTAGGACACTCAAAAAGGAGGTGGATGATCTGAAAATGGCTACTGGTTTTAGAGCATTCTAAATGTGGGTGAGGCATGCTTTTCTGTTAAAGCAGTGTTTCTCGAACTTTCTTTTAAAGTGGAAGCCAATTTTTTAAATTAGAATGTTTTGCAAACCACTTTTCTTTTGCCTGTTTGAAAATACTTTTTTAGCATATATTACTACCACTGTATTTGTCGTTTAAATGAAGTTAATTAAAATTCATTTAATTATGTTCAAAGAAGAAAATTTATATTATTTCTTAATAATTCAAGGCTATTAGAGGTGGGATAATCTTTTTCTTATTAACCAGAAATTAAATAAATGTTGGTTCTCACACTGATAAGATGAATGAGCCTGCCAATTCTTGCATAGCTGTTCTACGTTTGGATGTGAGCTGATAAGATGCACTGCAGTTAGTGCTTTAAGTCCCACTTTTGTTCCTAAGACTGGAGTGGGAAGTCCATAATTGATAACAGATGATAAATTTTGTAAAATGTCAGTCTTGGGAGAAAACCGTGATAGATGATTGGCATGTGTAATATCCAGACTCTTGAGATTTTTAGCTGTAGTAAGTATACAGAGTTAACTTGATTTTTAATTTTTGCTTTTTTTGAAAGTCTAGAGGGCTTCTAAAGGTAGGCTTCAAGGGCCATATATTGGCAAACACTGATCCATAACATTTCTTTAGAAAAAGAATGACTGGTCAAATTTAAATAATTTTTTTTCTTTTCTATTTTCTGACTATCTGCACCTCTACGATAAAATTATAATCAAATTAGTGAACTCGGTGGTGATTAAATTTCCATCAAGCTAATGCATTAAAGGCATCAACCATTTTCAGAATGTCACTGCTCAAGAATTCCCTATGGGAGCAATCAGTAAGTAAATTTAAAATTCAGGAAACATTGGTAATAAAACTCCTTTTTTGTGAAATCCTCCTCTTTTGTGTTGTTGTTCTCCTCATGTACATACCGATCTATTTTCACTTAAAAAAGAAGAAGAACTGTTTAAATTGGCATCGTGCAACTTCGGCATTATGCACCTGCCTAAACAGATAAGTACTGTGTACATATTTGGGTTGCCGATTATTTAATCGGGACTTGCCAAATAACTATTTTGGCAGAATACTTCTTTCTTTGAATGAATACTTTTCTCCAGTTTTTCTGTGAGGTGTGTATAATCAGAAAGCACTAATTATTTTTAATAGGTCAATAATGGTGATTGATTGGGAAGCAAATTTTTTGGGGGGGGGCGATGGGACTACAGATTCTATGAAGATTTATAGACCCACATGCATAATTGACAACTTTCATGAGTTTTTCAGAATTTTTATGAAAACTGCTGTAGTTTTAATAAAATCATATGTGCAAAATAAATTTTTTTGAATTTTTTGCAAAAATTGTACCAGTTTGGCGATTTGTCACTAGGTTCATGTTTAACGTAGTAATATTTTTCATAAATATTCTTAATTTGCTCTCTTTACTGCATCGATAACAAATTGTTGTCTTCTTATATATTAAATTGTTGTTCTTTTTCATAATTTAGATCATCTGTAAGTATATTTTTACCATTGTATCAATTTCATTATTAGTACTGTAACAGATACTTAAATTTCATTAGTATTCAGAACCTATAAAGTTATATTGAATTATAGGTTTATAGATTCTAAAATTTGAAGTTACTATCAAATATTATGAAATGGGTAACATTATCAAAAATGTGTAAAATTATTATCAGATGCTTAATTTTTAACTACTATATTGACCTGAGCATAAGATAATTTTAATTTAAGATGGCCATTCCTTTCTGAAATTTTAAGTTTAAAAAGGCAGCTTACGTCTAAAATGCATCATATAGTATTTTAGCTTGGTAGTTGAAGACGTTCTACAAGTAAGCTGATTGAATAATCAAACTGCAGTATTTTGAGATAAAAAAAATCTGCAAATATGTTATTTTTAACATAAAAATTACAGAATAAATGATAAATTATTTTCAGGTTTTTTTAAATATTAGGATGTGTTGTGTAACTGAAAATGAAATTAATTTTAAACAAAATTTCTTAGGTCGTAGCATGAGGACACATTCTTACAAGTTTCGCCGCTGGCTGAAGGGAAGAAAGTAAGTGGTTTTTGTTTTAAAAAGCTGTGTATGTATTAGAATGTTTCAGATTAAAAAAAGCCCTTTCTTATTTTTAAAAGCATTTAATAAATACTAAAAAATTGTCATCCGAATTTATTGGTTTAATTTCACATAGCTTTTTTTTTTTTTTTTTTTAAATTTATGAATACTGAGGGAACAAGAATACATGAAAGAAAAACTGTCCAGTTATTTTCTTGAAAGGGTTGTAGACTTCCTTTTAGTAATACAAACATATTCAAGATTATGATAAAATACTTACTATACTTTCTGCCTCATGCCAACTGTCTAACATCTGTCTGGAACACTTTCCAAGAAAGTACTCGTACAGCTGTTCAGCATAACAGAGTAAAATTAGCAGTTACACTGCAAATGACTGAGAACATTAAACACCAGGCAATGCATAGCAGATCTAAAAGCCAAAACTGTCACGGATATCTCAATACTTCGAAGTTACTCTGAACTAACAACTGAAAAATAGATGCTCTCTCCATCTTATATACTTTCTCTCCATCCTTATATAGTTAGCCGATGAGAAATCTCTAGTACCTTCCACTTCTAGAAATTACTGGAAGGCATATTGCGGTTGGATACGATTATAGTTTTTCATAGGGGTCAATTATATTTATTCAGTCTCAATGTCAGTTACAGTTATATGGGTACTGGACCAAAATCTAAGTTTAGTGACTTTTGGTGACAAAAATTAGTCACTAAAACTATTACCGGTATAAGGATATCTCATTAATTTACTGAGATAGCCATTCACTTCAATGTTAAATAGATCTGCTTTTGTAATCCTACTTTTTGGACAGAGTATCCTCTTTTTTTAAGCATTTCATGTTATATTATGCAAAAAGTACTATAGTTTCATGTGTAATTTCGCTAAAGTTATTTTGATATATACAAAATCCATAACATGTTGTACATTTTATTTCATTCAAGCTTATCACTGTTATGCACTGAAGTTCATATAGCTGAGAAAATGGAGAATCTCTAGGGAATTAACAAATGATTTTGTGGGACTCAAAATAGCAAGGTGCTAAATTTATTAAATCACGATTTTTTTAATATTTTATTTATTGTGATTTTCATCATGAGTTTTGTTAGTCACATTAGTCAGCCAGAGTATTTATTACCTTAAATACTAAAAAATTAGAACTAATGGAAAGAAGAAAATGGGGTCCTAGAGAAATGAAATGGAGAGTGATGGGAAAAATTTCAGCATATGTAACTTTTATCAAAATTACATAACCAAACAGTTTTGTTTATGAAACTTCAAACATATTGCGTGATTTAATGTTAGATAGTGCTTTTTTTTTTAAATAAAGAAGGGCTCATATTTATTTTATTTTTGGCACATTTGTAAGCGGGGTAGTTTTTAATGCCTGAGTTTAATCCTATATTTTGCTTGTTTTTTCAAAATCTGTATTTTGCATGGCACATTTCTTCTCTCTGTAAGTTTATTTATTTGTCCTCAGTACATACACCAATAAGGGAATTCTCATAGAAATCCAATTAAAAAAGCAGTTAAGCTGGAATAAAAACCAGTTGGTGACATGAATGTAGCTTCAATATTCATTCTCCTTAAATTTGCTGACCTAAAAATAGACAAAAAAGAAAAAGGGAGGTATTTCATCATAGTATTTTAAACTAATAAATATTAAGAATACAACATTGTGGAGTTTTATTCAGTTGTTGAATATCACAAGCAAAAGTGCATAACAATTGTGGCACAATTTTCTTTTTTCTATTTGAGATACAAAGCACTTTAAAGTGGCAATAAATGAAGCTGATGTTAGATTATGTACTAATTCAATATGTGCAGATCTTGTAGTAAAACACAGAAATACACAAATGTAGCTTTTCGTTGGTTTAACGTCTTGACCTTGCCTGGGCTTGACTTGAAAGGGTCTAGGGTAATAAATTCCAACTTTGGAGAAATGAATCTAGACAGTGGTAAGTCTGACATTATCTGGGTAGATGTTTTAGCATGTACATGATGATGACATTTCACACATTTCCAAATCTGTTGTCTTATAACTGACCTAGCACAGATTATCCAATATTCTCTTCTAATCACCAATAGCAATAACAGTAGTCCAGCATTAAGATGAGATTCATGAAAATAATTCACTATAATCTGCATTATGTAATGTTTTTGGGGCAATAAAATAGAATATTTTCTGTCATGTGTAATGTTGGCTTGTCTTAAACTTTCTCCAAAACATGCAAGTCCATTCTTATCGATAAAGGAGTTTGAAGAAAGTATGTTATTATTTGCGTTTAATGGTTGATTCTCCTTCAGAAGATTGTATTCATTCAAAAACTCATCGTTTTCAACTATTCTAACAATTGCATTTCTAGTGCATTACAATTCTTCAGTTTTAAGGTAACCATGAATCTTTGTTGCTGTAGATTTTGCTGAATTGTTCACAAAATCAAAACACCATGCGATGATACTTTTAAGTTTCAAGAATGATGAAACTTCATTAAGGACTGAAATTAGCAAGAAACATTTTTGCATTGTTCTTTTAAGGACTCTTCTGAAAGCAGTAAGTTGATAGAGAACAGAATATTATTTGAACTGAGCCACTGAGATCCTGTCCACCATTATGAGCAGAGAGTTCTGAAGGCAAAAGACCTCTTGATGCTCAGTCAGTAGGATTCTCTTTTCCTCTTTTATGATTTCAATGCAATGACTGTAAAACTGATTAAATTTCTGCCACAAAGGTTTGTCAGCATATGGGTTCTAACTGTGTCAATGGCAGAACAATTATTGAATCACTGCATGCATAAATGTCATCAACATGAATTTGTAAAGAACTATGCGCAGGTTGAACCAAATGCACTAATAGAACGTAGAGTTATAAAGGAGAAGTAGAATTTACTTTCGAGGGGACTAACCCAAGTTTTTGATGTTAATAGCTGCACCAAAACTGAAGAATTATTTGAAGACTTTAAATAAATCACTGTGGCATAAGTTTTCTCTAATGTGTCACAGTAGCAATGAAGTTCAACATTTATACCTTTGGGCAAAATTTTCTATCTTTGATTGATTACAACTGTTAAGGGAGCATCTCATGAGATTTGTAATTTCCACGTATCTTGAAGCAAGATTTTTGCAGCAACTATGAAAAGCACTAACGAACCAAATGGATTGAAGATTTTTTAATAGAAGGCAAAACCATTTAGTAGAATGCTTACTGTTCTCGAGGTTTTCAAATTATTAAGTAAACTCATCTTGCATTGAATACCACTCCAAACCTAATAATTTTACTGATTTCGTATCAACAACTGTGCATGAAGAATTAGTATTCTGAGCTTTCAGTGCAGTTTCTAAAATCAAGTGGGCATTTGTACCCCATTTATGAAATTAAAAACCACTGTTATGTAAAAGTTCACTCAGTTGTGAAATTAAATCTACTGTGTCTAAACCAAATAAGACATCATCAATATAACAATTATGCAATATTATCTCAACTGCTTTTAGGAATCTAATTCCTATGTCAATCGTTAGTTGTCTGAGTATGCAAGTAGCCAAGTATGAAGCTGAAGTAGTGCCGTTTGTAACTGTGCACAACCTGTAAGTTTTATTGGCCTTCAATGGATCATCTCTCCACAGTACTTTTTGGTAATCATGATCTTTATCATGAATTTCAACTTGTCGATACATTTTCAGTCAGTCACTAGTAATGGCTGTGGGATAGCATCTAAACCTCAAAAGAATACTAAATAAGTCATCTTGTACCTTGAGATCAATCATTCATAAGTGTGTCATTAAATGATGTCCCTGATGTAGTTTTGACTGGCATTGGAAACAGTGCATAGTTTTGTAAGACTCAATTCCTTTAGCATGTGGTGATGAGCTACATAAAATGCTCATTTACTTTGTCTAGATAATCATCAGATGATTCTTCTATGTGTGCAAGTGACAAATATTCTGTATATTGTTGATATACTTCATAAGTTTTTAATAGTATTTGTTCCAGACTAAGAAATATGCAAAATGCTGATAGTCTGGAATTACCCAACACATTTCTTCTAGGCTTGAACAGCAGTTTTACTGAGTAATGACCATTTTCATTACGAATGTGATTTTCCGTGATATGGACTTCACACAGTCTTTCTTCTATAAAGTTTTTGATGTGGGAATTTGTTCCAAAACCCAAAATGATTTAACTAACTGCTCAGTTGCATTTAGCATATTGACTGAAACTTGGACACGGTCTGGAAATTAAATTTGTAGTTCCATCAATCACCCAGCCTAACTTAGAATGAAATACAAACGGAAGATTATCATCCCTTTTAATTACTTCTCCATTGATCAAAGAGTAAAGAACATGTTAACTCTTAGCAAAATATCAATTTCTCCCAATTCATGAAATGTAGGCAGGCTCTGCTAAAGTAAATTTTGGGAATCTTCATATAAATTCAAAGGTAATTTTAGACTTGGAATGTATCCTGTAATTTTTTCCGTTACGTAAACCGATGAAGAAGTTCCGTAGTTAGTATTAAAATTAGATGTAAACAACAAGTCGACTTCTCCAATAGTTGTTCTTTTGAAAGTTCTTTTAAATATGAAGCTAATATCTTCGAATCCTTTATGCTCAATCCTAAATTGATAGTTGTTTCCCGGCAACCTGGATTTAGCAAACATCTGAAATCATTTTTTGAGTTTTAAACCTTAATTAAAGCAGTATACAAAAGTACATGACTTTGTTTACCATTAGCATGAGCTCCAAAATGGTTATTTTCATATTTGTTCACGCAAACAGTTGGAGAAACCTCATTCAAGTTGCGTTCTGTTTTTATTTTCGATTTCGGAACAAATACTTGTGCTTCCAGTAAAGGGAAATTAGATGCACTTTTGGGTTTTAAATTATTTTTTATGTGCAAAATGCTACGATGATGTTAAGCAATGTTTACAAGTATTTACACTCTTACACATTTTAACTTTATGGACATTTTAGTACTGATAAGTTTTAAAAAATTAGAACTGTTGTGTAAAAAATGATCTTCTTTACAAAATAAGCAAATAGAATTAATAATCAGAGATATAACCCTCTTATACATTGGTTTAAATGTTTTACTAATTAAAGGTTTATTGTTCTGGGATGTTCTAGCATAATTTTTCAAAAATTCTATCAAGTCAGTCAACTTTGGTATTTTGTCTTCTTTTAATTGATGCTCCCACCATAACTTTGTCAAAACATCAAGTTTTCGCAAAATAATATACATTAACAAAGTATCACTAAAATTATCTACCTTTTGATCTAAAATTTCCAACTAGTGAGTTATTTCCTTTGCATTATCCACTAAATTTAATATTAAAGATGGAGATTCTGTTTGCATCTGTGAAATTTTAAGTATTCTTTTAATATAAGCAAATATTTGTTTTCTTATATTAGAAAATTTCTCTTCTAGTAAATTTCAAACAGTACTGAAATTTTGATCAGCTGTGGGAATTAACTGAATAATCCTATAAGCATCAAAGAATAAATCTTTTAAATATTCTAATTTTTGAGCTCCAGGAAGATTATGATTGTTGCGAACACTTAAGTTAAATAAATCTTTAAGAAGTTAAATAAATCTTCAGAAGAAGTTAAATAAATCTTCAGAAGAAGTTAAATAAATCTTTAAAAAGTTATCCATTGTATTAAATTTCCACTGAATGTCGATAAAGATAATTTTGGTAACTTTAAACTTTCAGTGATTGATTCTGGTACGATAGGTTTTTTGCCACTTGCATTTATGACCTTTTCTTTCTTCAACTTACGAATCAACTGAACTTCCTCAATTTTCTGTAAAATCAACTGTTCTTTCTCAATGAAAGTGTCTATTTTATCATTATCACAATTTGTATAAATTTCGTTAAACATAGATTTGAAATCTTCTTTAAAGATTTCGCATTTTTCTAAGATTAATTTTGTTTCACCATTAGCTAAGCTGTCATAATCTAATTTCTCGATGAATTTCGTTAACTGTGTTTTCAAAACTTTCTTCCTCTAGTAAAGGAAATTATCTGACATATTGAAAATATTCTAAACTCTCAATTTTACTAATACATCAATCACAAAAAGGCAACAATAGAAAAATGTCAAATGCAATTAAAAGTTTTTACTCACCTCATACACTGCATCCATTGCATAACTTTTGACGATTTCAAAAGGGAAGTAAATTATCAGCAAAATTATAAAGACATAAAATACCTATTAATAAGTGTGCTTGCTTTTTTCTTGAAATTCCGGCAATGGGAGAGCTCAAAATACGTTTTGTCATTAGAATCTTAAATTTAAATTAATAAATATTAAGAATACAACATTGTAGACTGTCAACTCTATAATCTTTTTATTCAGCGGTTTAATATCACAAGCAAAGCTAGAGAGTTGCAGTTAGCGGATACAAAAAAAGAGCTAAAAATGTGAGCTGCGCAGTGTGAAACACACTCTCATAGACAAGCAGATAAATCACAGAGAAAAGGAAAACGTTTTCTTTCTTCTTCTTCTTCTTTTTTTTTTTTTAATATCTATATTTATCATCTGATTATTTGCATCTCCATTGAAAAATCGTGAATTTTTTGCGGATTTTGGAGAGAAATGTTTGAGTATCCTTATATCTATTTCAGCAATGCATCCAATGCATGTAATTTTTTCCCCCATTTTTCTTTTTCTCAGAAGACTTCTATGCTTCTCTGAGATAATTGCACCACAACAATAGTTATGTTTAACAGTAATCCCATTTCTTCTTCCCACAATTTCATTGGCTTATGTTTCTTTATCCAACAATAAATAAAGTAAACACCTGTTGTAAACGAGATAGTTTCTGACCTGAATTACAACACTATGCTTGCAATATTTCACATTGCATTTTCATAAAATTTGGTGATTTAAAAAGTACAACTTCATAGAATACAAATTTCCTCATTCTTTTTTGTTGTGTTAAATGCCATATTCCTAAAGAAGTACAGCACTTTCTTCATCAGTTACCAGACTTCTCAGATTCATCACTATTCATTATGAAGAAAAAAATTCACTGAATGCAAATGAAAGTACTAATCAGAAAAGTGATGATAGAATTTCACAAAAGCAAATCCACATATACTCAAACACATATGAGCTACACGCATGGGTTGCTACAAAAATACATTTTCTAATAAAGTACAATGCTTTTTGAAAACTTTTCAGTTGGAGTGCAGATAATCAGAAAACACAAAACTACAGGTCTCAAAATGAAATCTGATCATCCATTTGATGTTATTTTGTGATACATTGTTGTGTAAATACATGTTTTTGTTCTTTATTTCAGAAATTATGTGTGCAGAATGGTGAAGAGTAGGAACTATCCTCAGTTAGTTTATATATTTTATTTATGCTTCATTCACATATTTCTGTTAACTTGTATCTTGAGGTAACCATTCAGTGTATTAATACATGGTAAGATATTTTCCTAGAATATATAGAGAGAGAAACTCCAAATTTCTGTGATAATTTTCTCAGAAGTTTTCTAAAATAACAGTATAACTGTTTACACTGTAAAAATATATAGAAATTTTATCAGAATTCTTGCATTGCATTTTTAAGGTATATTGCATTTTCAGAAATAATCTAAGTGATGTTTACAGTTTTAAATTCCAACTTTTTTCTTTAATAGTCTATATATTTAAATTAAAACCTATTATATGGGTAAAGATAATTTTGATAATTTTGAATTTTTGTTATATTTTTAATTATTGTTAATGATTTTTTGTTTTGCCATATTAAGAGGAATTGCAATGTATATACAGAAGATATTTAGATAGCAAATGTGCCTATGATATGCAATGAATGCATACTGAATTCATTGAGAGAGTAATGAAAATACTTATAATTATATTCCAAAAGTGTGATAAACATTGTATGTATAAAAGTCTTTACCCAACCTTTATTACTGCAACTATTTAGACATTTGCTTCCAATTTTAAAAAAATGCTTAAGTGAAAATAATTCATGTTGTAGCATTTTTAAATGTAAAGAAATCTATTTTGTAAAAGTGACAAAATCTAATTTTTTTTATGCTCTCACAGTTGCTAAAATTATGTTTAGAAAAATGCTATAATCGTTGAAAAAACTAAAGGTACTTCTGTATGACAGATATTTCCTTTCAAAATTTGTGATTTTTAACCTCATTTTTAGTTTGTGTTGAGGAGTTGGTTAATAATTGAATAAGAATAATTCAAGGTTGATCCCCCCAAATACCATTTAATGATATTTGTTTATGATTCCTACCTTTAATTTATAATTTTGTTATTTGGTATGCTGAAAAAAAATTGTAACTCAAGTAATACCTAAATTCTAAAAGTTTAAAAATTTCTTATTATTATTCTTCTAAAATTTCATTATTTCAGAATCATTGCTTTAGAAACATAATCTGCTAGTCATACAAAAAAATTCATTAAACTACATTTTTTTTTCATTTTTAATTAATGCAGATATTATTATGAGTTGGCTATTTGTCATTATTGAATGGAGCCTGCCACTGTTTCCTAAAATAAAAATTCTATAAGCTTCTGTGAATAAGATCGTCATTTTGAAAAATTTTATATAGATTGATTCTTTTTGCAGTAGTACAGAAATGCTCGTTACTTGATCTCTTTAACACCAAAAACCATTTTTTTAAACTTTTTTTTTTTTTTAAGTTACATGCAAATGCAAACATTTTGCTTTTAAGTTTGTGTACAGCCCCTAAACATGATCACTAAATATCAAGTATCTCAATTAGTTTTGTTGTTTATTTATTTATTTATTTATTTTTACATTTTTTGTTTTTTTTATATAACAAGTTCAGAATTTTCCTAAAGGTAAGTATAGAGACCAGAAGAATATGGAAAGAGTTAAGTTTTTGTAATTTTTTCAAAATTAATTTCTTTAAATTTAAAAATACCAAAACATGAATATGTGTGTCATTCAAAGCATTTTTACAGTTATATATCTATGACTAACAGTTGCAAAAATAAAAGCTGCATAAAGACTTCTGTGGACATAGTATATATTATTCAAGTCAAATGATATATATTTTAAAGTGTTTTAGCAGTTTGTAAAAAATTCACTGGATTTTGCAAAATGTGTTCTGTACTTCACTTTATTTTTTAATATACCAATATTTATTTTCCTTTTTAAAATTTTTGTCAGGATGTGCTCTTTTTGTTAAATACTTTTTTTTTTTTTTTTAATTTCAAGTTTAAGTTGGAATAAACATTTTTACTTTCCATTAATATAAAACATCAGTTTTTTTAGAATATAAAAACATCTGAATGATAGAATATAATTATGTTTATTTCATGGCCAATTTTTTTAATGTAGTCAGGAAACTTACATTTATTTATGCATTTTTAGTTATATGAGTATACACATATATGTAAAAAATAGTGTGGTATTAAGTTGCTTGAAATATATTGTTGGATATGACAACCATCATTAAATGCCTATAATATATATATTCTACTCATTTTAGAAATATCTAAATTTAATTTCTGTATTAATGTATGCTTATGAACATGCTGATGCAAGAGTCAATACTGTAATTGATAAAAGATCTAAAGATATTTATTTTTTTATCTCGCACGTTAATCAACAAATTAACAACCTTCCTGTGGATATATGAAGACATATTTACGTTGTAAATTTATTGCTGTTGTACCACATCATGAATCTCAGAATGATATTTTGTGGGATTTCAAATTATGATATCAAAGCAATTTTTTATGCAATAGCAAATTTATAGCTTCATATTAAAAAATAAATAAAATGGACTGATGTTATGTCACATATATTTTGACCATGTTTGTTTAAAACGAATGAAGATTTTAGGAAATGTAATGTGAAATTTTATATTAATGGAAAGCATTGCAATTTTTTTTAAGATTTGTGTGCTTTCACTGAGAAAACTATTTTTTTTTCTATTTTTTCCATTTGAATTAACTTATTTTTAAACTTCATATTTATATTTAAAATGTATTCCAGCTGCATTTTTTGTTGCATAGTTATATTAATGCATTTTTAATGTAACTGTTTAGTGTAAAGCTGTATGTAAAATAATAGACAAAATAATCCTAATTTTCATAATGAAATTTAAAAGAAAATTTGTACTAATGTTTATGATAAAATGGTAATATAACCATTTTTTAATAAAAGCTTGTGGATACTGAATTCATTGACAGTTATGAAAATACTTATAATTATATTCCAAAAGTGTGATTTGTACGTATAAAAGTCTTTACCCGACCTTTATTATTGCAACTATTTAGACATTTGCTTCCAATTTTAAAAAAATGCTTAAGTGAAAATAATTCATGTAGCAGCATTTGTAAATATAAAGAAATCTATTTTCTAAAAGTGACAAAATCTAACTTTTTATATGCTCTCACAGTTGCTAACTTATGTTTAGAAAAATGGTATAATTGTTGAAAAAACTAAAGGTACTTCTGTATGACATATATTTCCTTTCAAAATTTAACCTCATTTTTAGTTTGTGTTGAGGAGTTGGCTAATAATTGAGTAAGAATAATTCAAGGTTGATCCCCCCAAATACCATTTAATGATATTCCTTTGTGATTTCCAAGCTTTAATTTATAATTTTGTTATTTTTTATGCTGAAAAAAAATTGTAACTCAAATAATATGTAAATTCTAAAAGTCTAAAAATTTCTTATTAATATTCTTCTAAATTGGTGATATCTATCAGAAAATGGTTAGCTGTTGGTAGTTTTAAAAAAATGGCCAGTAAACTGATTCTTACTCATTTTAAAGCAATTAAATTCATTTTCATCGGAGAGAATTCATTTTTTTAATATGTAAAATATATGTATGTGTAATCATTAAAATTCTAAGGAGATGTGACGCAAACAAAGAATTACGCCATAAATAAACAGAATCGTGCGTGAAACACCTGCGAGTACCTACTGAATATGCGTAATTGTTTCTTCTCAGAGAAAAGAGGGCAGTTCAAATCAGAAACCAGTTAAAAAAAATGAAAGGTCTGAAAAGAATCAATGTAATTTAGATATGTTAATAAATAAAATAATAATAATAATAAGCATTCAAACAGTTCATATTGCACAAATCATAATGGTTTTATAATCATTATTTTTAATTTTCATTTTAAATTAAATAGACTTATAGACCTCATATTTCTTAAAATAAAGTGGAATGAAGTTGGGAGGGGGGAATAACTGCATTTAACATTTAAAAAAATCACTTGCTTTTATCTAGAATCTCCTTCAAGTATTTGTGTAATTATTGTCATGTTTTATTATCTTATACACTCCATAATCCCAAATAAAGGTATCCTCTCGGATAAAGTAAAGAAAATTAATCCCATAAATCATTTTAAGTGTTAAGCTGTATAAATATTAGTACCAAAATCTGAATGACTGGTGTGAATATTTTTATGTGCTTTAAGCCTTCATTTTTTATTCTTTCAAGCTTATTTATAGTTTGTATATCTGTAAGAATGGGATCATCTTGCATTATCCAAAGCACTGTTGTAGTCATAAATTGGTACTTTATGTAACCACCTTAGTGTGGTTTGAGACTTTATGCCTAGGAAAAGAAAGAATGATGAATTGTAAAAAAATATTAGGTGTCTATATGCTTTATATTTTAATCCGGTTGGAATATAGCAAAACATGCAAAAGGCTGTCTGCTTAAGGGAAGGGATGTGTTTGGGGAGGACTTTCTAAGGGAAACAGTCTTGTATTCACAGTTTTTAATTAAAGTTTACCTCAAAAATCAATCAGTAAACCTATTTACAAGTTAGTTATTAGTTTTTAATAATTAACGAATGAATGAATTATTGTTATTTCTCACCTGTGGAAATTTTGTGATCATTTAAAATTAAATCAATTCAAAGCAGTTGCTCTGTTTAGCAAATCTGTGACACAATATAGCATTACTTCAAAAATTTTACCGCATTTTTTTTTTTTTTTCACTGCAGACAAATCCCTTGAGTGCTTATTTGTGCATATTTTTCAACTGAGTATTAATAAAAATATATATAACAGTTTGTGTATAAAAACAGTCAAATGTAGAATGCAACAAAAAAAATATGTATGAAAATGGCAGTATTACTTGTGACCTGTTGTGCACATTGGAGCCAAAGCTTGATGCATTTTGGAAATTTATCAATTACTGGTAAGGTGATTGTGTTAATACTTAAGTATCCATAAATTTATCATTTTGTATGCACGCATCTATAAAATTTCTCATTTTGAAATCTTAGTATTAAACTGCTAACTTACAGTAATACATGAAATATTACATTCAAAAATCAAATAAACGAGGCAGACTGTTAACAGAGAATACAGTCTCATTAGAATTTTTGTATTTGTAATTTCATAAAACTAGACTTGTTGAGAAGTATTTCCCACATGAACAGTCCTTTTTTCTCTTTAATTTTATTCAAGCTATTTATTATCATGCCATTTGTATCAAATTTAAGGTTGTAAGGCATAACCTGATTAATCAGTCTTTTAGTGAATAAAGAAATGAGAGGGAATAAAAATTGTGGTTATAGAAATATCAACAGTGTTTGCTTTGTAAAATTACGTTATTCTCTGATTCACACTATAGTTTAACATTTGGATAATTCTAGATTTTGTCAATGATTTTTTATTTAAATTCAAATGTTTATACTCTTTGAATCCGATCTGAGTAATAGGTCTTCCTATCTAGCTTATGATACACAAACTGACCCTATAGCTCCAAAACTAAATAGGAAAGGGGGGGGGGGAAATCACTGGAAATAATATAATGGAATAATACAATTAATTTTAATGAACTAAATAACCATATTTGCAGTTTTATGTTATAAGTAAAATTGCAATTTATATCTGAGTAAGCTAACTAAAATTTGTCATTACAATTTCATGACCACTCAATATTTTAGCTAAACATATGTATGATTTGAGTAAATACGTTATTCACTTACATTCGCAATTGTTTAACTTTGAATGTTATTCAATAGTTACTTTTGAAAAAGTGTCGTTATGTTTAATTTTGTATAGATCGAGATAATTAACCTTTTAATTGTTTATCGTATGAGACTGCTTAATTTGAAATTTTAGTTATATTTTGTCTTCCATTACTAAATTTTGCTGAAATTTAAATAAATAATTTTTAGCGTTAGAACAGTCATGGTGCTTGTATGCTTTCTAGATATGCAGATTCTATTTTGTACGGAATTTGAGCAAATGTGTATTTTGTATATAAATAAAAGTTTTAAATAACGTTTGTGTATGTATTCTTTTTATAATCTCTGCATTTGTTATTTTAGAACCGTAAGCATATGATACAGATGTAGTGTGATAATAAATAATAGATCGTTATTATTTATTTATTTATTTTATTTATTTATTTATTTATTTATATATATATATATTTTTTATTGATTGATGAAGAATCAGAACACAATTTATCCGTCAGTATTACACAGGATAGTTCCAAAGACGTGTTACAGTTGTCAAAAAACTGCAACAAACACGGGGAAATAATCAGTAACACAGCCTTCAAGCTGTCAGGCCATAACGGTGAAGACAGCTTCACGGCAAAACACTAAAGTATGGCTCCTGACTCGGTCGATCACTCTCGAACTAATCGCAAGGATTACTTATGAACTCAGATACTCTCTAGATATAGGCTTGCCAGACGTCCCGGTTTCAAACAAAATCTCGGTGCCCCGACCGGTTTACTTCACGTCCCGGTAAAAATTAAATTTGATTTTATAGATGTGATTATGAATAATTATGACCAAAAAAGTCTAAATATAATTAACTGTGAAGGGTTACTTAGGATAATTACTTTGTCATTTACTTTTATGTACTGTATGAAAAGTGAAAAATAGAAGACTGATGATCTGCTAATAAATAATATTGCCATCGTATCGTCTTGCCCTACCTATGCGCAATGCCAGAGGCTCTCTGGGCAAGTTCAATATTGGGCACTAAGAAGTTGAGCTTTAGCGCTTGCGGTAGAGATAAGATCGGTCAGTTCCTACCGGCGATGCCTGTTATGTTAGTGAGCTAGCGGTGTTTTATTTATGTTTTAAGTTTATGCACTCTCTGTTAAAATGCCAAAACGATCGTGTAAATTCACCTAGGATTTACGGAATAAATTCCTTTTGTTGAAGAAAGTATGTACTGGTACTGGTAATCAAGATCAAGACGATAGAGTTAAATGTTCACATTGTTTTTCTGAGTTTTCGGTTGCTCACGGTGGTCGATCCGATATAAAAGATCATTTGCAGTCGAGTAACCACAAAAAGAGTTTAGGATATACTGCTAGCTCATCAAAACTGACCAGTTTTTTTAAGACTGCGAGCTCTAATGACAAAAACTAGCAGCGAAAGAAGCGACCTTTGCTTACCACACAGCAAACCATAGCTTAAGTTTCAATTCAAATTCTTGCTTATCAAAACTAATTTCTAAGTTTTTTTTTACCATTCTCACTCGGAATAACAAAGTGTGAGGCAATAGTTTTACATGTAATAGCTCCTTTAGCTCAAGAAGTGTTTAAGAAGACTTGACAAAGTCAAACTACGTAATTGTAAGTAAGGATGCATCAAACAGAAAGGATGTAAAACTTTGTGCCAATTGTTTGCGCTATTTTAATCCTAAGTCAGGTGTGCAAGTATTGCTGTTAGATTTCAAATCTGTCGCGGGGGAAACATGAAATTCTTACAAATCACTTATACTCTGTCTTGTTGCTAAACGATTTGAATTACAAAGTAGTTGCCTTTTGTGGAGATAACTGCAACACTAGCTTCGGTGGTGTGAAAAGACCAGGAAAAAAACAACGCTTTCCATCGACTCTAGTATAGCCTAGGACGCAAAGAGCATCTTCAGAAATCTAGATGAGCAAGTCCGTACCAGTGTGAAAGAAGAATGTCAAGGCTTTTATAAAATTCTGAACAGTTTTCATGGGTCACTCTGACCAAAACAAATGCTGTTGATTGGGAAAATGCCGAAACTTCTGCTGAAATTATTAATAGCTGTCTTTTTGATGTACCCGATATGAAAATAAGCAATGATCGCCTGTGTTGACGGAGTTGTGTTTGCTAAGGAGTATTTGCAGTCAAATTGGGAACAGTGGAAGGAAGAAGAGACTACCGGAGATGTGGTAATTTCAAGACGAAAAATGGCTCAAGCTGGTTGGTCACTTTAAAGAAAGTCACATAGCAACCCCCAGTCTGATCAAGATTGTTGAGTATGCCTTCTGTTTATATGGGACATCAGCACCAGTTGAAAGAGTATTCTCTTTGATGAACAACGCATGGACTGACGACAGGGGTTTGATGAAGGAATCTACGGTTAAAGGTTTGATGACACGTAAAATTAATATTGGTTCAACTTGTGACGATTCTTACAAGAAGATTAAAAACAAAAAAGACTTTCTATAAAAAGTCCTATACAATGAAAAGATGTAAATATTGTTCAAATTTTTGTTCCTCACTCAAAGTGTTTCTTCTTACAAGCAATTTATAAATATTAACATGTAAGAAATATAATGTTTTAATTTGTATGTCATTTATTATTATCCCTCGTTTAGGTTCCTGATCAATAATCATTTATTCATAGCATTGAGGATAAACTACCCTCTAAAGCACTCTAAAAATCCGCAAAGTGTTTGGAAACCTTTTCCCACTTGCTAAGCCTATTTTCATTGATATCTGTAAGTGGGGATTCTGCGATGGAAGTGACGGGTCTCCCAATAAGAAAATGCCTTGGGGTTAGGGTTTCAAAATTATCAAAATTAGCTGTCAATGGTCTGGAGTTTAGAACTCCTTCAATTTCCGCTAATACTGTAATGAATTCTTCGAAAGTGAGATGAGAATTTCCGGCTATGCGTTTTAAATGATACTTAAAGGACTTTACGCCGGCTTCGTACAATCCTCCAAAGTTAGGAGATCGTGGAGGGTTAAAATGCCAATTAATTTTTTCCTCCGTGAAATATTGAACCAATTGTTCATCTGGAGAATTTACGTTTTTTAGAAGTCATTTTAGCTCGGCATCTGCGCCAACGAAATTTCGTCCATTTTCAGACTTACCTCGCCTAAAGAAAAATCTTTTCAAGCTAGCAATAAAACCTGCTGGTTTTAAATCACTCATGAAATCTAGATGCATTGTATTAGTACAAAAACATACATAAATTGTTATATATATCTTATTCAATACCCCCTTCCTCTGTCCTTTGAATTTCAAGTTAAAAGGTCCGCAAAAATCTATATCGGTAACCATAAATGCGGGCGAAGGTTCTAAGCTTTCCTTAGGCATTTGGCCCATCAACTGCTGCTCTAAAACTGGTTTGTTCTTTGTGCACGTGACACAATTATGTATCACCAATCTGCACAATTTCCTGCCGTTTAACGGCCAATACTTTTGACGTATCAGGTACAGCAAAGTCTGGGATCTTGCATGTAAATATTTCAAATGAAAATACTCTACTATCATGTAAGTCAAGGACTGTTTAGATGAGAGGACAATAGGATGTTTAATGTTATCTTTAATACTAGAATTGATTATTCGTCCTCCAACACAAATAAGCCCATTTTTATCAAGAAAACAATTAAGAGAAGCTAATTTACTTTTACCTTTCACATTCTCACCTTTCATTAAGGCAGAAATTTCTTCCGAATACTCACTTTGGGCAAGTTTTAAAAGAAGAAATTCTGAATTGTTCAACTCTTTGACACTTCAGATACCCACCTTTCTTGTCTTTTGGATTTCTGCAGTTATAGATAAATCCGAAAATATAAGAAACTATGCGAATAAGTTTAGAAAAATTATTAGTAAATTTAAGCAGATCGTTATGAAACAAAAATTCTGGTTAGTTACAGCAAAACATACAGGTATGTCTCCTTCTACAGGGGAACCTTTTTTCAATTCTGAAATATAATTATTACACTTAAATACTGAGACTTCATTTTTTTCTTAAGAATTCAGGACCTGATCACCAGGTCTCATTTTTAAAAGATCTTCTGCATTAACCCCTCTTGTTACAAGGTCAGCTATATTCAGTTTACCCGGTATGTGTGATCAAGCTTTAGGATTGCTAAGAGTTTGAATCTCTTTCACACGATTGGAAACAAACTGTTTTCACTTATGATGAGGTCCCTTAATCCAGAACAATGTGATCTGAGAGTCTGTTCAAAAATGAACTGTAGGTGTTCCCTTTCGTTTTGTAATTTGTTCTACTTCTCTCGCTTCTTTCTTTTTTGTTTCTACTAAGTCTAGCTGCGAGCAATGCCACCATGAGTTCAAGTTTTCGCAGAGTCAGTTTCTTTAATGGGGCCATACGACTCTTCGAAGCAATTAAGTTCACTGAGATTTTGTCAACATATTTAACTCTTAAGTATACTGCAGTTTCGTTTACGCTGTCACCGGAAAAGGCATGGCTTTGAAGTTGGTTGACATCACCCAGGCTGCAGTCAAGGATCATCCTAGGGACTTGCAAGTTCGTAATACCAGATAACTCAAGCCTCCATAGAGTATACGTTTGAAGAAGGTCTGCTGGAAATTCTGCATCCCATGAACACTTCCTAAGCCTCAGTTCTTGGAATAGGCATGTGAGTCTGATTGTGAACGGCGTTAGAAGACCGAGTACATCGTACAATTTCCCGGCTGTTTGTAACACTTTCTCGTTTATTAAATTCAAGTAAGTCTTTCACATCAATAGTGATGTAGTCTTGATGCACGTGCCACGGAAGACGGAGAACCCTTTCTAGTTTGTCAGTAGGATTGGCCTCTGAATAAATGGGATAGGTTTTGAACACTTTGTCTTCCCATGTTTGTACCAGTTCCTTCCTGTTGGAAATCTACTTACATAAATTCATTCCTGCGTCAGCCATAATCCTTTTGGCTTCACACGACATCTGAAAGGCAGATGAGACGTTGTTGAGAGTTCCAACAAAATCGTCGACATACAGACATTTATCGAGCATTTCCACTGTGGCGGGATGCAACTCTCAAAACTTTTCAATGTGTTCCTTGATGGTGGCAGACAGCAAGAAAGGACTGGCGTTGACACCAAACAGAACACGGCAAAATCTGAAAATCTCGATATCATAATGTTCATTTGTACCTGAGTTTTACTTGGAAATAGAAATCGGACTGTATCCTTTTCATGCAAAGATATCTGCAAAAACGGCTTTTCGATATCTGCTAAGATGACCACAACATTCAAACGGAAGAAGACAAGCATGTTGAATATCAGAGGATTGAGGCTCAGACCAGCGTATAAACAGTCATTTAAAGAAAGTTCACCCTCTTCATGTGAACTGGCATCAAAAACGATTCGTTTCTTAGAACTGACAGATTCTCTGTAAACCATCGAAAATGGTATATAAAACAGGGGCTTGTCATCTTGTACCTTGCCATCTGGAAACCTTTCGATAATACCCTGATTTTCATAATCATTCAGTATCTCTCGGTAGTCGTTATAAAGTTCTGAACATCTCTCAAATTTTCTATTCAAATGATGCAGTCGTCTCCTGGCAACTGTTAAGTTATCACTTAATTCCTTGAAGTCGCGCTTCCATGGTAACTCAACTTCGTACCTTCCCTCCTTATAACACACACAATTCTTAAAGAGTGTTACGGCCCTAGCTTCCTCATCTGAGTGTACGCTTTGGAGGACATCAATTGATTCTAACTCCCAAAACTGTCTTAAACCTCATCAACACGATCTTATATAAAATAACATTGAGAATTGCTTGCAGACATGGCGGGAATAAAACGTGTCAGCATCCATCTGAAAACTGTTTCAATTAAGGTGATAGAATTATCCCTTAACTGGATTTGGTTTCCCTTTAATAATTCGTAAAACACGTCACCTCCCAAAAGAAGTGATATTTTCTGAGGTAAATAAAATTTAGGATTAGTATACTTTATAGTTTCTGGCAATTTTAAATTCCCAGTATCTATTTTCTCAACTGGAACATTGGAACGTCACCTCCCAAAAGAAGTGATATTTTCTGAGGTAAATAAAATTTAGGATTAGTATACTTTATAGTTTCTGGCAATTTTAAATTCCGAGTATCTATTTTCTCAACTGGAACATTCCCAGCAATTTCTGGCAAAATTAAAAATTCGAGTTTCTTACTGAAAGATTCTTCCTCGTTAGCTATGCGCGTACGAATTTTTTCCGTAATCGGAATTACTGTATTTTTCAATCCAATTAAATCTGCTCTACACCTCGATCTTTGAAAGCCTAATAAATTAGCTGCATCCTCAGTTATTAAATTCCGCATTGACGCTATATCACATAAATCATTTACCTTTAACCGTTTCCCATTGGACTGCTCCGTTGAATTAACTCTTACCGTGGAAAGAAGAACATTTTTGCTTGTATTAAATGAATAAAAACAAGAAGCATTTTGCGTTTCGCTAATTGAGCCATCTGGCACCAGTGATTGCGCAATACCTGGGTTCAAATTTCCTATCTGTAAATTTTTCCCAACTCTGTAATTCAGAACCTAATTCCATTTCGTATAACTTACGAGTGTCAATATCTATTCGTTGAAGAATTACGAGGGTAAGTTGAAAAATAAGTTTCCCCTGTCGACTGTGGTCAGAGTTGTGTATGAAAGTCAAAAAATAAAATGAGACATTAAAGATATGACATACCTTTATTTTTCCACATAGGTACCAAGTACATTGAGACATTTGTCATATCGCTTGATAAGCTTCAAAAAGCCCTCCAGGAAAAAATCAGGGCTTTGCATATGGAAGAAGCGTTGAACGGCTTGTTTCACTTCAGTATTGCTTCCAGTATTGACCCCCATGCGTTGTTCCTTGTGTGTCGAGGTCAATTGTCGGGGCACCCATCGTGCTGACACTTTTCTGTATCGAAGAATGTCGTGGATGATGTTTTGAGCTCGCTCATGTGAGATTCCAAGTTCTTCCGCTACTTCATCGATGGTGATACGCCGGTTCGCTCTAATCATGTCATCCACCTTCCTGACATTTGCATCTGTAGTGGCCGTGCGCGTCCGTCCAGCTCTCGGTATGTCCTCCACTTGCTGACGTCCATCACTGAATGTGCGACACCATCTCCGCACCATTTGCTTCGACATCACACCTGGCCCATAGACTTCCACGAGGCTTTTATGAATTTCTGTTCCTGATACTCCACGTGCCCATTCATGGCGGATAACCGCTCTCACTTCCTCCTTTGACCACGAATTCAAAACGCACCTTCTCTCCATACCTACCGGGGCTCAAATGAGAGGCTGGTCTCCGCTTTGCGCAGGCACTGCAACAGCGCCATCTGCTTGATTTGCAGCGACCTCTACCCAATGGTGTATCGGTGACTTGCGCGTTTTCCTGCTGTGTCGCCTTTCGCCCATAGCCGTTCAACGCTTCTTCCATATGCAAAGCCCTGAATTTTTCTTGGAGGACTTTTTGAAGCTTATCAAGCAATATGACAAATGTCTCAACGTACTCGTACGAGAATAATAAAATAAAGGTATGTCATATCTTTAACGTCTCATTCTATTTTTTGACTTTCATACACAACTCTGACCACAGTCGACAGGGGAAACTTATTTTTCAACTTACCCTCGTATATACTATATTAAGATTGCTTTGCAAAGAGGATTTGTGTGTAATTCCAACTGTTTTAAAGATCGCAAATTGCTTTCGATTCTATCAAGCATCTGTCTTAAATTAGATGCGGATTCACATTTAACTTTAGAGCAATTAAATATTTCATTAATATGACTGATAATAAGCAACCGTGCCTTTTCAAAACCCTTTTTCAATGTCTCGAATAAGCTATTATATGTATCATTTACCGTTATTAGTTGTTTTGAATTACCCTTGAGTGCTGATTGCAGATAATATAATTTTTGCTGTTCTGACAACTGATCAGATCATTATTATCAATTAATGCTACAAACTGTGATTTGAATGATAGCCATTCAGCATATAAACCTGAGAACTCGGGAAGATTCATTGACGGTAATTTTACCTATACAATTTCCAGAGGACGGACTACTTTTAACATTTGCAATAGAATTTCGATTGAGAAATTTTTAACCCGCGAGAACTCGCACCGGGTATGACATGCCCGATCCATTTTCATTCAATGGTTTTATTACTTTCTTCTTATCGAATTAGGCCAGAATTTCGTGTAGCTGTATTTAAGGTTACATTCTTTCAGCAGGGCAAAAACTAGTTCTGCTCTAAAAATAGATTTTGAGAAACAGGTGTCGAGGGTATGCCATACCCGTGCGAGTCCTCGCGTCAGTTCGTCACAATTGATGAAAAACTCGAACCTTTTCGGGGGCGGTGCAGATTCAGGCAGTATAT
>KK113903.1:103676-138697 GCA_000611955.2 Stegodyphus mimosarum
ATTCAACTAGGCGCTGACTATCGCCGGTTGAACACGTTTACGAAGAAAGACAGCTACCCTCTTCTTAGAAGTGACGACGTTCTGGACACTTTCTGGAAGCAAATTGTTCTCGACACTTGATTGGAGTACGAGTGGATATTGGCAGGTAGAGATACGTCCTGATGACCGAGGAAAGACCGCATTTACTACCAGACAAGGACTTTGGCAGTTCAGGTTCATGCCGCTTGGACTATGTAATACGACAGCAACATTCGAACGCCTCATGGAAACTCTTTCGACAGGTCTTTCTACGAACCGTCTTTGATATACCTGGATGACATCATCATCGTCTGGAAGAGTTTTGAAGAACATCCAGAAAATTTTAGAAAGGTGCTCCAGAAACTGAAAGAAGCCAATCTAGAGTCGCGCTAAATTTAAATTATTCCGCCAGGAAGGGACTTACGGACATGTCATCTCTGCCGAAGGTGTAAGTACAGATCCAGAAAAGAGTCAGCAGTTAAGACTGGAGACGTGCCGAAAACGTTCATCAGCTAAGAAGTTTCCTGAGGCTTTGCACCTAGTATAGGAGAATTGTGAAGAACTTTTTTTCGGTCGCAAGACCCTTCGCAAACTGATAGAAAGCAAACAACAGTTCTTGCGGGCAAAGGAATGTGAGGATGCATTTAACAAGTTGAAGAAAGCTCCAATCCTGTCGTATTCTCAGCTCAACATGTCAGGACTGAGTGTTCTGTGCATGTGTTTAGCGAACATGGTGAAGTAACGTACTAGGGTCCTTAGCCTCAAGTCCTGAACTGGAACAGGGAGCTGAAAATGCGCTTTGTTCTGGTGTAGATACTGTGCTGGAGAATAACTGCACTTGAAAGGCATTTAAAATCCTCTTTTATTAAATCACTATTATTTACACACTTCCCAACTCGGGAGGGATACAGAAAGTAAAAGACCACACTTGGGCCTAACTTAACAATCAAATAAATTTATACTAAACCTAAATAGAAATTTAATTAAACTTTGCTCGCAGAGCAATTCGCGGAGTTTGGCCTCTAACTAAAGGGTGCGTAGCAAGAAATACTAATATTAGCGCACTTCAATTTATTTCAATAAGTAATCACGTAGTAAGCACTATGGCTTATAATTTTAACTGCTAGCTGGTCAGGCGAACGTCGAACAAAATGACCGTGATCCGAGACTAAAAGCTCTCTCACACTAAGAGGTTTCTACCTCTGGTTTAAATAGTACTTGGCTGTACTTCAAATTAGCATAAGCTGAAAACGCGCGCTTCTTCTGACGGGAAGTTGAAACAGAGAAGAGATAGAAAGATTTAAATTAAAATAAAACTTTGTTAGTTTAACTAAAACCTTACAAACAGTTTATTTATTGTTGGCATGGATGCGAGCAATGAAAGTGTCGGTGCTGCTGTGGGCCAAGAAATAAACGGTTAAGAACATATCGTGGCCTACTGGAGCAAGTGCGAATGTAAACCGGACGGGAGTTGCTGTGTCACCAGGAAAGAGTTGTTCACCATAGCTAAAGCTGTAGAATATTTCCATCATTATCTCTACGTCTGAAAATTTCTGCTCCGTGCGGATCCTGCATCGTTTATTTGGCATTTAAATTTCAAGAAACCTGAAGGTCAAATAGCCAGTTGGATACAGAGACTTCAAGAATGTGACATCACTATCCATCATCGGAAGGGATCATCACACGGAAACGCCGATGCTCTGTCTAGAAGACCTTGTCCAGTGTGACGAAATCCTTTTCAGTCGTTTTTCTCCAAAGGTATATCCGGGAATATTTAATTAATTGCACACATCAAAGGCACTACTCATCTAAAAAAGGAGAAGTTTCTAAGATAATAAGATACGTTTAATTTACATTACTAACTAATTACATACACGACACAGAGAGAAAACACTAGTTACATCTTTAACTCAAACGTTCATTACGAGTACTGAATAGTTTTATGATAGGGGAAGAGTTAAATAAGCCAATAGATGAACTTCTAACGCCATCTCTTGGCGATATCAAGGAATATTCCTCAGCACACTCCCCACCTGAACTCTGACAAGAGTTCATCGACTGAGTTATACATACAATCATGTACATAAATCACTATTCTAAAAAATACAAGAAATTCTGATTAGTCAAAAACTTCAATCACAAAACAGGTTATACACAACATGTATCAATTAATAAGCATTATAACTAATAACTAAACTAAATTTATTAAAATTATTTTCAACTTAACTAAACAAACTTAACTAACGGTATTCAATTTAATCATTAATAGAAAAAAAGAAGGAGAAATTCATAACAAATCGTTAAAGTTCAAAATATTTAAAATTCAAGATGATATAGATGTTAGACAATACGTGTTACGCAAGTCCCATTACCAGTTTTTAATTCGAATGATCGGACTTTACCATCACGTCCACAGATAGTTTTTATGATTCTGCCAAGTTTCCTTTAGTGTCTCCTTCTACCAAAACGATATCTCCTACTTTTCAGTTCTGGCTGAAGTTTTGGATTCTTCAAGAAATGGGCATTTCTAAGATTTAATAATATTGTTGCTTCCATTTTCACCACAACCGTTTTAACAGCAATTCTTGATAACGCTTTCTTTTTAACAGCGTTTCTCTTGTCGTTTCGCTACTGATGATTCTAGCAAAAGTCAAAGGATACTTGAAATCAGTTTGACCAATGTTTAGGAAGTGCATTGGAGTCAAGGGTTGTGGCTCGTCGTTGTCGTTGTAAACGTAACTTTATAAGGTATTTCTCCCGCCTTCTTTGCATGCCTTCATGGTGTAGTGGTCTGCATGCTCGACGCGTAACCGAGAGGTCCGTGGTTCAATTCCCGGCGAAGGCGTTGCTCATTTTTCATGTCTCCTGCTTCGAAATAATCTAATGACTCTACAGTGGCGCCCGAACTAAAAGGGTTGTGGATGATGACTCTCCACACCCAGGATTTGGCGACTAGGTCCCCTAAAACCCTAGTCGCCCTTTAAAAAGGGGAGTATATAAGGTATATCTCCCACATTCTTAGCGTGCCTTCGTGGTGTAATGGTCAGCACACTGAGCTGGTATTTCAGAGGTCCGCGGTTCGATCCCCGGCGAAGGCAGTGCACATTTTTCATCGTTCCTGCTTCCAAAAAAACCTAATGCCTCTACAGTGGCACCCATTTAGTGAGAGAGCTTAGTCTCAGACCACGGTCACTCTGCTCAACGTTCGCCTGAAAAAGCTAGCAGTTTAAATTTATAAGCCATAGTGCTTACTACGTGATTGCATTGTAAAACAATTGGAAGTGCGCTAGTATTAGTATATCTTGCTACGCACCCTTTCAGGTAGAGGCCAACTTCCGCGATTTGCTCTGGGAAGCAAAGTTTAATTCAATTTCTATTTAGGTATTTATTTAAGTTTATTTGATTGTTAAGTTCGACCCAAGTGCGGTCTTTTACTTTCTGTATCTCTCCCGAGTTGGGAAGTGTGAAATTAATAGTGATTTAATAAAAGAGGATTTCAAATCCCTTCACGTGCAGTTACTATCCAGCACAGCAGTTACATCAGAACAAAGCTTACGTTTCATCAGCTCACTGTTCCAGTTCAGGACTGAAAACTTGAGAAGAAACACCCTGGTAAATATTTCACAATGTTCTCAAAGTACACACACAGAACACTCAGTCATGAATTAAGAACTGACTCTACTTCGACAAGTAGTGTAGGCATTTCATCGAAGGTCAACAATACTTTCCCTTTGATTTTCCTTAAACATTCTTTAACAGATCTGGCAAGTCTCTCAGAAAACCCTCTCCACCATGGGGATCGCTCGATTATAAATTTCCAATGGATTCTTTCTTTGGCAATGGAATTCTTGAATTTGTCATCTTTTAAAACTTTTGAAAATTCTCAAGTTCTTTCTTTGTTCTCTTAAAGGTCTTGGCGTTGTCAGAGTAGATGATTACGCAGTTCCCTCTTCTGCCCAAAAATCTACGAAATGCAAGTAAAAAGGATTCTGTTGATACATCTGATACAAGTTCTAAGTGTACAGCTCGGGTTACTGCACAACCAAACAAAACCATACAGGATTTTTGTGTGTCTTTAGAAATCAATTCCACAGACTGCAAATGGAGGTAATTCTTGGATTCTATCCTTTGGTAAGGGTGCTGTCATCTGGTCTGCTGGTTTAACTGAATATTTTTGGCAAATTATTCAACTCTTTAATGCTTTTTTTGACTAACTGGCGTACTTTAAGAATTCAGAACTTTTATCTGACCTTAGCTAAAGTTGCAGCAATTCCTCCATGCATTATCTTCTCATGCTCTTTGCGTACAATTAGAACCGTCAGTCAAGAATTTTTAGGTAGGATTATTGGATGCTTATTATCTAGTGAGAAGTCAGTAAATTCCAATCTTCCTCACAACCTCATGATTTCCTTCTCATCAATGTAAGGAAGAAAATTGTACAAAGGAGAATTTTTTCAACCGAATTACCTTCTTTGAGGGATTTATATTCTTCGGCAAAAAACTTCTTTTGTCTGATCTTTTCCAGAAATTTTCTGCTTCCTGTAACTCTTCACTGTGAGATTTCCTTGAATCTCACTAATTTTTCTTAATTTTCTAATGAAACGTGTTGTCCAAGCAGTGACTCTTAACACCTCCTCTAATTCGCTATATTTTGATATGTCGAAAAGATCATCTGTACTCTTTTCGATTGTAAATTCAAGTTGATGTATATCATCGGATCCCTTGTGGTATTCCAGTTTGTTTTTATCTACTGTTTCGTTAATATCTAATCTTGGCCAAAGCTCGTGAGAGAGTTCAAGACACCGGAGACCTTGCGTGCAAATGGTCTCATTTATTAACTTGGAAATCTTCGTTCCCCGAGATACAAGATCCGCAGGCGTGTCGATACCTGAGCAATAATTCGAATCTTGAGATGAGCTCAAATTTTGTATCTCTTCGACACGATTCTTGACAAAGGATCTGAAGGCTTCAGGTTTTATTAGATACAAAAATGAGTAATTGTTGAGTCTGTCCAAAAATAGCACGGAATTTTTAATTTCAGTGCCTTCAGAATATTGCTGACTAACTTTACTGATAACAATGCCCCCATTAATTCTAACCTCGGTAAAGTAAGGGGTTTAAGTGGAACCACCCTATTTTTAGAAGCGACAAAGGCCGTTTTGATTTCTTTATTATCTGTCGTGAAGCGTAAATATGCGACTGTACCATAGGTTTTGACACTTGCATCTGAGAAGCAACGTAATTCGAGATTTTCGATATAAAAGTTCGAGGGTGTAAAAAGATAACGAGAGATGGAGAATTCAGCCATTCGAGGTAGCTCTTCACACCACGTTCTCCATTCAGAGGACAAATCTTCAGGCAACTGTTCATCCCAATCTATTTTTGACGACCAAATCTTCTGTATTAAACACTTTATTCTAACAGTGTAAGGTCTTAAAATTCCAGTCGGATCAAATATCCGATACAACACTTGTAGAAGAAATCGTTTTGTTTCTATTGGTTTAGATGTAAAAGACAATAGGTTTCGAATATCAAAATACAGTAAATCCTTTGAATTATCCCATGCCATACCTAAGACCTTAAATGGGAAATTTTCTCTATTGAAAGCTTCAGGATTTCCATCTGAAACGATACCCTGTTTAATCACAATTCATGCAGTTGTCTTGAGTTACTATGCCATTTGTGAAGTTGCATGCTTGCTTCCTTAAATATTTGGACCGATTCTAGACTCGTATTTAATGTTTCATTGATCGTTAGTTGGCTTCCAAGCACATCATCTACATATACGTTCTCATTCAAAAAGTGAACCGTTGTAGGATACAGTTCATCATATTTTCTCAGATGATGTTTAATGGTAGCGGTTAATAGAAACGAACTACAATTTATTGCGAATAAAACTCTAGTGAACCTATATATATGTCAGGAGAAATGGTTCTAGCATTAGGGAATTCGGAGAACAGAAACCTGGTTGCGTCCTGATCCTTTTCATGTATGAGAATCTCTAAAAAGGCTTGTTTTATATCTGCGGTGAAAGCTATTGGATTATATCGAAATCTTAACAATATTTCGAATATTTCAGGGTATAAATTTGGCCCAACGTGTAGATAGTCATTTAAAGAAATGGACCCCGGGGCATGCGATGATGCATCATAAACAATACGTAATTTACTTGTAGCTCGATCCTCGCGTATAACTTCCCTATGTGGTAAGTAAAACACGACATCCTCTTCTTTTAAAATTTCTGTAACTGGGTCTATAATATTTTGCTTTAACTGATTTCTTAATACGTTCCTATATTCGAAAAATAGATTAGGATTTTTTTAAATCGTTTTATAACTCAATTAAATCTTTGTTACTTGATTTCTTTATTATTATTTAAATTTGATGTGTCATGTTTCCAAGGCAATCTAACTTTGTGACGAGAATTTTCATCTATTATATTTGATTCGAAATATTCGATGACTTCATTTTCAGTTGAAGTCTTCCCTCTTGTTAATAAGTCCTGAGTTTTCCAAGTCCTAAAATTTTGTTATTTGTTTGGACATCAAATCGTTCCCTACAACTACATTGAAAGCAAAAGAGACATCATCATCACCTTTTCGTCCTTGTAGGCACCAGCCAAAAATAGTTTCCACTGCAACACGGTTTTTGCTGAAGTATTTAATGTATCCCATTACTATGTTATAATAATAATTTGCTCCGATTAGAATAGCAATGGGTTTTTAACAATCGGGAAAATCTACCAGTATCAAATTTTTTAATTGTCTGTTTTGCTTGATTTCTTCTGATTTAGGAGGAGGAATATCTGTAACTGATATGTGATCAGTTTACTAATAATTAAATTTTTATTCTAGAATCGGGAGAACTTCTATGTTCTAAACTTAATTTAACTACGTCATAATTTCTTTGGATGGGTGAGGTAGTCCCAAAAGTGTAGACAGTCAATTTTTCTTTTCGTATGACTTAGGTTTAATCTGTTCGCTAACTCGCGAGCACAAAAACTTTTCATACTTCCACTACCCAACAGAAGTCTGGCAGACACATTTTCCTCAGCTGTTTTAACTTTTATCGTACAACTCTGTAAAAGAATTATGTTATTTACACTATGCGAAACGGCCGAAACAATTTCTTCTTTCTGTTCCTTGGTTTGTGTATCATTTCTCGAAATTGATATACTATCCTTTTTATCGCTTGCTGTATTTTCAACTATAGAACTGGATTTAAAACATATGGCTTCCGAATGTTGACCTTTGCAAATTTTACAAACTTTAGTTTGCCGTTGCCAGCATTCTGAAATTCTGTGTTTAGATGCAAGGTACAAAAAACAACGCCCTTGCTTCTTCAAAATCTCTTTTTTCTCATTAACTGTAAAGCATAAACAGGATTCTGAGACATGGTTTTGAAAAAAAAAATGCAGTTTCGATTTGATGCCGCAGCTGCCATAAATTCATGAGTAGTTACAGTTTGATTATGTTTTGACGTCGGTGGATATTTGTTAATAATTTTCATTTCCGGTTTTGACATGCTCGGAAAGGATAAGGAATTAATTTTTTCTCGCGATTCTATTTCTAATCGGAAAAAGTCTCGAAATTTGTTTAAATCATAGGTTGAAGGATTCCAGTATCTATACGATGAAATTCTAAAGTTATACCGTTTGGGACAATTTTCATCAAAATTGGAACAAACGTGTTAGAATATGTTTCTGGTTTCACACCGAGTGCTAAAAGGCTTCTGATTTGAACGTTAATTCTATCATAAAGTTTTCGCAATTTTGTTACTTCATTTGAACTTTGAACGGGATTTAAATTTAAGATATTAGAAATGTGTGTATTGATAATAAGGTTACTTTGACCGAACCGTTTTTTAAGATTATCTATAGCAGAGTCATAATTAGCTTCTGAGATCGATAGACCTTCTATAGACGATGCTGCGTTTCCACATAAATAAGTTTTCAAATAATTAAATTTTTCGATCTTCGAAAGCGTAACGTTATCATGAATAGTAACCTTGAATAAATTACAAAAATTCATCCAATCGTTATAGTCTCCGGAAAATTTGTGAATTAACATTTTGGGTAATTTCACATTACCTTCAATCTGTCCTTTAGTTTCAACTTCCGTAGATGAATTTTTCAAATCCGTGTTGACATTTTGAGTATTGTATTTCTTTAAATAACAGTTGATTTTAGACTTCGTTATTATTATTTTATCGTTATATTCTATAGAAGTATTAATATTTGACTATAATTTTGATTCGTCTTCAATCAAATTTTGCATTCTTTCATTTAAATCATGTATTTCAGTTTCTTTACTATTTAACAATTCGAAACAATTTTCTAACTCTTCTTGTTTTCCTTCTTTTAAATATTCATTTACATTTTGAATAATTTGAGTTACAGAAGCCCGTATATGTGCTCGATTGTTATTTAGTGTCTTCTGTTAAAGTTTAACAAATTATGAAAGGAGACTTATCATGAGCAGGCTTCGCTTAGTAAGCTTCAAAATTTCAAATAAATCAAATTCCTCCCTCCCTGACGACGCACCCATTTTGTGACGAAATTCCTTTCATTCTTCTCCAAAGCCATATGCGGGAATATTTTTATTAATTGCGCACATCAAAGGCCCTACTCATCTCACAAAAGAGAGGCTTCTAAGATAATAGGATACGTTTAATTTACATTACTAACTAATAATGCACACGACACTGAGAGAAAATACTGGTTACATTTTTAACTCAAACGTCCATTACGAGTACTGAATAGTTTTATCAAAGGGGAAGAGTTAAGTAAGCCATAGATGAACTTCTAACGCCATCTCTTGACGATATCAAGGAATATTCCTCAACACCAGAAAGCTTCCAATATTGTTCCAAGGTCGAAGCGAAATACGAACTACTTAGGTCGCACGACAAATCATAACATCAACATCGATTGACCGAGACCCATGGAGTGACAAAGAAGTCAGTAAAGACCAGTTGGGAGATGGCGACATTAAACCCATAATTGATTTAATGGAGACCTTAAACCAAAATCTTACCTGGTAGGGCAGATAATCTTACTATTTCGATCTGTAGTCCGACGACAAAACAATACTGGGCTTTCTGGGAATCACATCACACTCGAAACGGTGTGTTATACCGGAAATTCGAATCAGATGATGGAAAGCTGATACTTCAAAGATCCCGTACGTCCTTAAAGAACTATATAGCAACCCTACAAGAAGCCACTTCGGAATAATGAAGACCTTGCAGATAGTTCGAGAGCGTTTCTAATGCAATAATGCAAAGCATGATGTGCAAAAGTGGTGACGATCTTGCGATTCCTGTGCGGGTAGGAAAGAACGGAAGAGCTTAAAGATTATCTTTCTAAAGAATTTCAAGTTAAAGATTTAGGCAAACTTCATTATTGTCTTGGAATAGAATTTAATCAAGATATAAATAATAATTCTATTAGTTTATCTCAGCGGAAATATGTTGATAACATTTTGAAAGGATTTAATATGCAAAACCAGTAGCAACTCCTTTAGATCCTAGTGTAAAATTAAGTAAAGACATATGTCCTCCTGAAAGTGAAAAGGAAGAAATGAACAGTGTATCTTATCGCCGTCTAATTGGTTCTCTGATGTATCTTTGTGTTTACTAGACCGGATATTACATACGCTGTTAGTTACCTGAGCCAATTTAATAATAATTAAGGAAAATTACATTGGTTGGCTGCAAAGCGTGTCCTTAGATACTTGAAAGGAACTAAAAATTATTCTCTGAAATTTCAGAAGACTGGAGAAACGCTTGTAGGGTACACCGATGCCGACTGGGCATCTGATGTTAATACCAGAAAATCCTATACAAGTTATCTATTCAAACTTGCCGGAAATCCCATCACTTGGGAATCAAGAAAACAACAAACTGTTGCATTACCAAGTACTGAGGCAGAGTACATCAGTCTTTCAGAGAGTGTTAAGGAAGCAGTTTATTTAAGTCGTTTTCTTAAAGAATTAAATTTTAATGTTGAATATCCAACCATCATACATTGTGATAATCAAGGTGCACAAAAGTTTACGAAAAATTCAGTTTACCACTCACGCACTAAACATATTGATATAAGACATCACTTCGTACGTGAGATTTATGAGAAATATGAAATAGACGTTAAATATGTGCCAACAGAGAAAATGCCTGCTGATATATTGACAAAAGCATTGACTGCTTCTAAACATTCTAACTGTTGTAAATTAATTGGAATGACTGTAAATGATTAGTGTTTGTTTGTTATACTGATTTTTTTTTCAGCTAAACGTCGAAAGGAATAATAATGCGCCGTTTAGCTTACAGCTCTTGGCTTATCTTGGCGCAGTTGGCGCTTATCAATGCGCACGCAGTAATCTCATGTCATAACGCTATCTCTCTGCAGTTGTATTGTATGCATACGTTGCATTCGCTTCTACGTTTTGCTTTTCTACTGTGTGCGTCCTTAATCTGTAAACGTCCATCTGTTTAATTAAAATGTTGATTATTTATATATTCTGAATCTGCTCATTTTTCCTTCAACATGCAATTCAACTGTTGAAAAGGTTCCAATTAATCGGGTATTGCCATATTTTTCAACAAACGTATATCAGATAACCACACAAAAAATTTACTTACAAAATCATGAAGGAATACCTCGTCCCAAGAAAATTTCAATTTCCATATTTCTTGTAATAAAAATATTGGGAGCAAAGTTATTTTCGTAAGTATTCCAATTTGATCAAAAATTGGTTGTAAAATAGACAGAAAGAGTCTCTTAGTTACCTTATCATATTTACATTAATATTACACCTTCATGTATCTCTGCCTAAATTCCACAATATTCCTAGAACAGGTGTATCCCCAGAATGCTTTGTAGTATATTTGTAAGCAACATTGCTCTCCCATCACCGAAAATTAAATCTGCCTCTCAACATAAGACTTTTGGCCTTTTGAATTAAATCTTCTTGGTCCTCAATATTGTAAACAACAGTAATACAATTATCTATATAGAATGAATTTTCTGTTTGTCACCTACATCTATAAAATCAGAGGAACAACTATCCAAGAGATGCTTAATAGAAGCACCCAGTAGATACGGTCTGCAGGAGACCCTAAAAACTACTCTGCAATGCCTGTACACTATTTCTCCCTCATCACTTGGATAGAAAATCGCAAGTAATCTTTATCCTTCCGAGAAATTTCTAACTACAAGAATGCTTTCTCTATGTCTGCACTTAGACCAATAGGAAAAAGATCTCATTCTATCTAAAATATCAGGGTTAGGGTTTAATTAGTTTCTTTCAATAAACACATTCAGAGATGGTTTTCCCTTTTCACAAGAAGAAGCATCAAAAACGGGTCTTACATTAGTGGTTTGACTATTCCTTTTGGTTCTAGTGTAGAATTGGGTGCCTCGACTGGAGACAAATTTTGTTCAGTTTTGGCAAAGAAACCTCATTTACCTCAAGGTTACCATGATAGTTGGTTTTAACTTCCTGATTATTTTTAAGTGAAAATAGATCGATGTTTAGAAAGTCAAGGCAGTGCGCAGTGCCGAGTTTGTACAATTCTCTGATGTTTTTTAAAGTGAAAATAGATCGATGTGTACATGAACACCGAGTTTGTGCAATTCTTTGACTTCTTATTTTGGTTTCTCATAGCGGCCATCTTGAAATAATCAAAAAAGAATCGCCAAAAAAACAAGAGAATCGCCAAAAAGAATAAAAAAAAATTTTTTTGGCGATTCTTCAAAAAAGAATCGCCAAAAAAACAAGGGGCACCCAGTTGTAAACTTTTACCTTCCTTTTAGAAACCGGTCTGCGTGGTAAAAAGTGGCATTTATTGTTTAATTCCTTTTTCGGAACACTTTCTATAATATTTAAATTTTCCCACTCTCTAAATACTTCTTGATATTCTTTCAAAGAATTATTTTCCTTTGTTCTCTTAGTCATTTTTGATGACGTATCAAAGCAATGCTTTTGTTATCTGATTAATAGATTCGCATTTCCAGGGTAACTCTAATTCACATCTACTATCGGGCGAACAGAATAATTCATTCTGAAAATCAATCTCAAAGTAGCAATGTGCATTTTTTCTTTTAGTATTTTCCGTCGGATCGGAAATACCCAAAACTTCAAGCTCCCGTAAAGATTTTAAAGAAGCATTATTTACATGTAGACTTATTAGGGCATTATCCCTAACAGTATCATTTCCTTTACCCATAACCTCCCAACCCAGTTTTGTTTTGACTGCAGTTA
Source organism: Stegodyphus mimosarum (assembly GCA_000611955.2). Taxonomy (NCBI): domain Eukaryota; kingdom Metazoa; phylum Arthropoda; class Arachnida; order Araneae; family Eresidae; genus Stegodyphus; species Stegodyphus mimosarum. The sequence goes on from KK113903.1 coordinate 115,958, forward strand.
AACCAGAGGGAAAATCTAGGTATTCGTCAGATAACAATTTACCAATGACAGCTGCGCCTATCAATAAATCAATTTCACTTTCCTCGCAAAATGTGTGACTAACCCCAATTTTCCTGCTCCTCAATTCCTCTACAATTTGAGGCTTCTTAATTTTTGGGACAAATGCGCATATCCCTTTAAAAAAACTTCAAAACAACATTAAAAGTGTTATTAAAACTGCTTATGTCAATAGCAAAAATAGAATAGGTTACGGGTTTAGTTTCATTTCTCCCAAACAAATTATAAATTATTTTCTCCTGTGGAATAGGATCAGATTTCATTCGTTTCATATTTTTCTCCCCAACATAGGATCGTTGGGATCTCCAATCCAAGAGAATCTTAATTTTTCTCTCTGGATCTTTAATTAAAACGCATAATGTTTGCAAATAAACTTCCGCTTTTACTATTATAACCCCAGGTTTTCTGCTTCTCAATTCCTCTACAATTTGAGGCTTCTCAATTTTTGGGACAAATGCGCCTATCCCTTTAAAAAAACCTTCAAAACAACACTAAAAGTGTCATTAAAACTGCTTATGTCAATAGCAAAAATAGAATAGGTTACGGGTTCAGTTTCATTTCCCCCAAACAAATTATAAATTATTTTCTCCTGTCGAATAGGATCAAATTTCATTTGTTTCATATTTTACTTTCCAACATAGGATCGTTGGGATCTCCAGTATAAGAGAATCTTAATTTTTCTCTCTGGATCTTTAATTAAAACGCACAATGTTTGCTACAAAGGTTATCCATTTAGAGATTGTCAGCGGCTTATCAAGTGAAGCATTCTTAGCTGCTCTAAAACGATTTGCTTAGAGGAGAGGAAAACCTCAAGATATAAAAAGTGATTGTGGAACTAATTTTATAGGTTAAAATAAAATCCTCAAGGAAGCAGTGTCATCCATCCACTCAGAATTTCAAAGGTGGTTCTCGAATGAAAACATGAGGTGGATATTCAACCCGCCAGCTGCTCCACATCATGGTGGTATATGGGAGGCAGCCGTAAGATCTATGAAGCTGCATCTAAAGAAATGTGTTGGAACTCAAATTTTGACTTATGAAGAGTTCCTAACTCTAATTGCACAAATAGAAGCATGTTTAAATTCTAGGCCAATAACACCGGTCTCCAGTGATCGCAAGGATTTGACAGCTCGACTCCTGGACACTTTATTATAGGGACTCCTTTAACAGCTATTCCAGAATAAGATTTAACCGAAATGCGAGTGTCTCCATTGCAGAGATGATAACTAACACAGCAGATGTTCCAAGGGTTTTGGAAGCGGTGGTCTAAAGAGTACCTGTGCAACCTACAGCAGCGCAGCAAATGGAGACAACCTAGCAGAAATATTCGTCTAAATGACTTGGTTCTAATTAAAGAAGGTAACATGCCTTCATTACTTTGGAAACTCGGGCGAGTAATAGAAGTGTTTTCTAAGAAAAGACAATAATGTCCGAGTGATAAGACTAAAAACTGTGCACGGGGACAGTCCTATCACCAAACTGTGTCTTTTACCAGTTAATCAAGAAGAACATTAACTTTTAAATGCCAAATTTATATTGAAAATAATACTATTACTTTTTATATTACTTTTTGTACTAATATTTTTATTTGTTTGTTTTAGTTTAACCTTTATATTAATTATTCAATGTAGTAAGCTATCAGAGGTTTAGATGTTTTGCTAGAAGATTGGTAAGTGTAATATGTAATTTTGTACTCTTGAAGATTTTTGTATGTTTTCAATTTCTATATTCTACATTTACTTGTTTGCATACAATGTTATGTTATGTTATGTTATGTAGAAGTGAGGGAGCCACCTAATATTTACCCTAAGTGAGTAGGTATTAGCCCCACACACTAACTAGAAAACAAACAACATTCTGGCATCATTCTTCGAGTGGAGATGGGAATTGTAACTCGAGCGAGCGCAAGTACTGCCACTGGCCGCGGCATCAACGATTCTCCTACCTTTCAGCATTAAATTTGCTCAAGTAAAAGGTGACATACATATTTACATATTATATATACATTACATGATATACATATTTGTGCAGGTGCATATTTTAAGATGTTATCTATTGTGAGTACAGGCAACATATTTCAGCATATTATAAAAACATGCGTGATGTTCCCACGTTACAAATCATTTTGGCAGACATGATCTGTTTATTATCAGAATTAATTAAGAAGTATAAAATTGTTTACAGAGCTTACATTTAAGTACTGTTGAAAAGTTGTGCTGAAACTTTAACAGCTCAATTTTGACGATTCATTATGTGCTGTAAAGTATGTTTTTGTGTTAATTAATTTTCAAAAATTATATTATTATCTAGCAGTACATTGTTATTTGCATTTGAAAATTGATCATGAGATTATAAATTGTGGTGACTAGAAGCAACTCATTTCTAGTATATAGATCATGCCTACAATCATGATTTGTTTACATCATTTTTTACAAATGGCGGTCAAAATTAGAAAAGAACATAAAATGATTGAAAAAGACATAAGTAAGTAAGTCTGAAAACAAAAGGAAAAAAAATAGCTTCGTCTGCAATCTTATGCTTAGTACGCACTTTTAGATAAATCTGCATACATATGCTGATACATTGTCAACTTATTTTTGTCAGTTCATTGTATGCAATTCCGTGAGATTTTACAATAGTTAGTTTTCAATTGTTACAAACTATGATATATTTCAATGTTGATACTTTATCGACTTAATGCTGGGAATTAATTTATTATATATGTGTTCACTTATCAGGTAACATGAGCTTATGTCACACAGAAATGTAGGGGGTTCATCTATTATTTGCCAGAAGTAAACAGATGAGAGCCCCTTGCCTTATTTGTGAGTGACCTATTTTGTACTTATGGTTGCGGTGCTTATTTCTTTCCTGTAAAGGTAAGCCCGCGTACATTATATCTGTATTTAATTGCTTTATTTTGCTATTGCTGAAGTATTCTTTGAAGGTTAAGTTACAATACATAGCTCTTGACTTCTGGCAGCCAAAAATTCAATAACCTTCGTAATTTTATTCCTCAAGTGCTTGTTCTTAACAGCATATCTTAAAAATGGGAGTAAATCATCTTCTGAATTCGGCTTCTTTAGATGAAGGGAATCTGTAAATGGGCAGGAAAATAGATAATGTTCGGGGTGACCCCTTTCACCACATGCACAGGAGTTTGATGAAGAGAGATTTCTTGCATAGAGGTACGTGGGAAAGGGGCCGTGCTCCGTGGTAAACCACGTGATGTGTCTGGAGAGATGGATTGGAGGACAGTCAACTTTGGGGAAGAGATTGTAAACTCTTCTGCCTGTATTTGCACCTCCCACCATTGTTGCCATAAGTCTTTAGTTGTGATCCGTAGTTTTAGTTTGAGGTGAGAGGCTGGCCAGGGAATGCTTATTTTCTTGGCATTGATTCCCGGTGCTGCCTCCTTGGCTAATATGTCAGCCTCTTCGTTTCCTTTATGACCAACATGGGCCTTGATCCAGATTAAAAAGAAGTGTTGGCCTTGAGCACTTGAGGACTTTCTGAGAATTTCCTGAGCTAATGATGATCTATTATTTGTGTTCGCGAGAGCATGCATTGCCGAGAGACAATCTGTATAGATATAAGTCCTTGGAAAATGATGATGTGTACTTACGTTGATTGCCTGCAATATCGCGAACATTTCTGACTGAAAAACGCTATTCTCTTTGTCAAGTCGGAACTTGAAGTCTTTTGTATCATGGTCACTGAGATATAATTTTATAGCACATCCTTTTCCGTTGTTTATGCCAGAACCATCAGTGTAGATCTTCGGAAATAATGCTTGGAACCTGTTGCGCCTTATGCATAGTGTGATATTATTTCGGCTAGCTGGATGTCTTTCATATGGATGGGTCGGTGAAGTGTAGGAGCTGGCAGCTACTATCTCATTTTCAATTTTGCAGTCTTTTCTTAGCTGAAGAACTGAAGCCTTTGCATGTTCCTGCTCCGCAGCCAAGAACAGGGGGATGCTGCTGGTGAGCTGAAACAGAGCAGCATTTGAGGTGGTTCTATAAGCTCTGGAATAATTTAGAAGAAAGGGCCTTTGGATGGATTGGAGTAGCTTTTGTTTTCTTACCGTCATTGGTGACGCCCATATCGCTGCACCATACAGTGCTATTTTTTCTATAACAGTCTTATACAATAGCTTTTGTATCTGGGGGTTTAAGCCCCATCCGACACCTTGCATTCTTTTCAGGTTGATAGCTATTCTGGAGGTTTTCTTCTTAATTTGCTGTAGGTGCTCAATGAAGTTTAGTTTATTATCTATTGTAATCCCAAGATATCTTAAGGATTTGACTATTTTGATTTTGTTGTTGTCAATGTGGAATTTCGGTAGTCTGGTTATTTTTTGAGAAGGCTTATGAAATATCATGGCTTGAGATTTTTCCTGTGATATTGTTAGTTTTTGCTGCTTGCAAAGGTCGTTGAATTTTTCCAGAGTGGTATTAACATTGGCCTCTAATACTTGTCTTGAGCGTCCGCTGATTACAAAGGCTGCATCATCAGCAAATGCAATGCACTTTGTGTGGTCTGGCCATTGATGTTGTACTATTTTGTTGAATGTTAAATTCCAGAAATCAGCGCTAAGACAAGAGCCTTGCGGACAGCCTCTTTCTTGGTTTCTCTCTATGGTTCTGCTGTTGGTTATTATTATGCTTTTTCTATTAGAAAAATAGTTCTGGAATACTTTAAATAGGTTCTTCGGGCATTTGATTTCTTTAAGAGTGCCTAATACCTCAGGCCACCAGAGTGAGTCGAAGGCCTTTCTGAGGTCTAGGCATAGTAGAGCGGAATGCAGATTTTGGACTTTGTTGTTAGAAATTTGGATTATTGCTTCGTTGATTGCATGTATTGTGCTTCTGTTGGGTGTGAATCCAAATTGCAAGTTACTGATGCTATTTGATTTTCTCAAATGGTGCCTGAGGCGATTAGCAAGGGCTCTTTCAAAAACTTTTCCCAGCGCTGGGAGAAGGCTTATTGGCCTATATGAACTCGGATTGGACGCATCTTGACCTTTCTTGTTAAACAGGATTATTTGTCCTGTTTTGAAGCAGGAGGGAAAAATACCATATTGTAGGCATTTGTTTATTACTACCGGGATAAGAGAAGGGAAGTGTTTGTTTATTATTTTTATTATTACGTTATCTATTCCGTCTGGACCTGGAGCTTTTTTCTTAGGTAGATTTTTAATAATATTATAAATTTCGAATTCTGTGAAGGGAGCGTCATCTTGTGTGCAAGGAGGTTGGGTATTTTCTCTTCTCGATCTTTGCGCTGTTGTATCACCTTCTACATCATCCTTTAGGAATACGGCGTCCATAATTTTTTCTATTGCAGTTGTAGTAGCATCCTCTGATCCTGAGGTATGAAAAACTGAATGGGGAATTATTATTTGTGAAGGTTTGAAAACTTTGTTTGCGCAGATTTTGTAAATCGGACCATAAGGGTCTTTGCTGTTTGATATGTATTTTTTCCAGCAGTTTATTTTTGCTGATCGAATTTCTTTTTTATAGAAAGCTCTCTGTTTGGCAAAAATTATGTACGCTGCTGTTCTATCTGCTTCTGTTTTTGCTTGTTTCATTCTTCTCTTTAGAGCTCTGGTTTTATTGCGTTCAGATCGAAGTGAAGTTGTCCACCAGTTAACTTTCTTGATATCGCTAGGATTTTTAATGTCAAAGGATTTTTCACAGTGGACTTGAATTGATTTGGTCAGTTTCGTAGTTAGGTCATCTAACTGAACTTCATTAGTGGACTTTTTGATTTCATTTATTATTAAAGGAACTTCCGTGGAGATTGAATTTACAAATCTTTTGATCCTGTTATTTGTGGTTTTGAAGCGCTTTGTTGTTATTGCTATAGTCTGTGTGACAAATTCATGTGATATTAATTTGTGGTCTGAAATTACTTCATTCTCCATGACCATCCAGTTCATGATCCGGTGGGCGAGAGCATTATTTGCAAGCGTTAGGTCGGGCCACCCTTTTCCAGAACTTGTTTCGAATGTCGGTGGGGCAGAATCTTCATTTATTAATGCTAGATTGTAACTATTAATAAAATCTCCTCCAATGATGGGGAGGGAACCGGGGAACCTATTGATGATGTTACCTAGTTGGTTGAAGTTTGTACAAAGTTCCTCTGCAGGAGAATTATAGAAGGACGTGATGAGCAGTTCTTCCTTTGAAGTGTTTAAGGCTATTGTTACTAAATCTTTAGAGGTAAATATTGTTGATGGAGACCAATTCTTGTTGTAAGATATTATAGCTGCTCTTACTTGATTTTCTTTTTCGTCTTGGTGTTGGATTAAATTCCAGCGTAACGGAATAGCACTAACTTTACCTCTTATGCAATAAGGCTCTTGAACGAGCACTATATCATAATGGTGTTCTGCCAAGAAAAGTTCGAGTTTTGCAGATGATGCTTGGGCTTTTTGCAAATTAATTTGGAGAATCTTGATTTTAGGTGCATTGTTTCGCTTTATTATCGTGGTAGAAGGGAGAGGAGTCATTGTTTTGCTGACTCGCTACTTTTTGCTTCCTTAGTTTGATGTACCGTAGTCTGTTCTTTCCTTGATCTTTTGTATTTCACGATGGTACGTCTGGCAGGTCGACGCGAATGCAGCATGATTTATATTGAAATCGCTGTCATTCACATTATTGAAAAGTTTGCAGTTAATGCAAGTTGGCATCTCTTCTCTAAAATTCTTAATATCGTGCTGTCCCCCACGGAAGGCACAGTACTGTCTGTGTGGGCAGTCTCGTGCAGAATGGTTGAAGTCTTGACATGTAAAGCACCTTCTAACGCCAAAATATTCAGTGATTCGGTGCTCTCTCCAACCACTAAAGATTTTTTTCCTTTCCATCATTAACTTGAATGTTAATGGGGAGCATTCAATGACCCATTTTTTCGCATTGTTTCGTTTATCGTTTAATTTGAATATTATTTTAAATCCATGTTTGTTAAGGGAAAGTTTTCTGTTAAAATATTATGCATTTCCTCTGCGGTTGTCCCGTGAGGGATGTTACTAAATGCGCACTTTGGTGTTCTTCTCTGGGGAATTTTCGTATTAAATTTTTCGTGGATGTCTTGAATTTTGTCTAGAGACTCATGAAGTTTCTTTACTTCTTCCTCGTTTTCGCAGGAAACTGCTATACCTCCCCGTTGAATTTTGGTGATTGCTTTAATCTTAATGCCAAGATTTGACATTGGGGATATCTTTTCTAACTCTTCTTGAATGTTTACATTGGAGCTGTTGTTTTTTGATGTAATTAGAAGTGCTGGTCCTCTATTACGCTTGTAGCCAGTGTTTCTCATGGCAATTTGGGCATATGTTGGCGATTGCTCTGCATGGGCAACGTTGGCGTGCATTTCTTGCTGGGTATCAGTGGGACTGCAGCCAGCCTCTTTTGTGTTATTTGGGATACTATGTCCGCAGCACTGAAGTTTGTGATAATCGTCTTTTTGGGAATTATTGGGCCTTGGCTGGTAGTTCGTCGGGACTCCTATTGCCAAGTTCTTCATTATTACTATCTGCGTATAAATTTCCTCAAAAAGATCTTTTGGAAAAAGGGGCTTGTTTTTTTCCTTGTGTTTAGGAGACCTACGCACTTTTCAAATATGGAATTGATAAACTCTTCTTTGTCTTCTTTTGAGAAGCAGTTAGCACTGCTATCAGTGTAATGGCTTTTAGGGGCGGAGTGCAAATTATATGGCGATGTTGACTCAGCTTTAGTGTTAGGTACATCTTCTGGGAATGTTTCTAGGACGTCAGCTGAGTATACAGATTTTGCTCTAGTATAACTCATATTTGGTCTAAGCTATATTCTCGTAAGAAATGAACACAAAAACACAATCAAAAGTGCTATTTTGAGATTGAAAGTGGTAAGTTGCACTGAAAACTGGTCACAACAATAATATTAAGCACCGAAATCTGGTGCACATTGAGTACGCTGATTACACAATCTGATACTTCAACTAGATACGCTGAGTATCTGTATTTGATGTGCGATCGTCTGTAGTAGTGAATAAAATAGCTTATCGTTGTACTAAAGAATCAGACACAATCATATAGATTTAACTTGAAGTAAATTGTCTAAAATTGATGCCGAAGAATTACATGTGAAGAGAACTTATTAACTAAAATATGTTTCAGGAGTCCTGATACTTGGTTAGGCTGACACTATAACTTGAGTAAAGGGAGATTTAAATATGGTTGAATGCTGCTGATTGAGTGACAGAGGGAAAACACAAATAACGAAGGAAACTGACAAAAAGGATTGCTGCGTATAAGTTGGCTGACTAAGTAAGTGTTGGGCTGGGACATAAGTAATCCTTTTTATAACACTAGATTTTAAGCACAATCATTTATGGTCTACGTTCATATTTTATCGTCAATAATATGCTATTTTACTTACGAAGTTGCAATGAAATTAGTCAATAGGACAATGTTTGTAATTACTTTGATGCTCAAATTAGTCTGGTGAAACACATACTATACTAAGAATGTTTAAATCATACAGACATTAAAATTATAATATAAGATAAGCATAATGTTTGAGAAATATAATGAATAAATAATGCAGAATATTTTCAGCACAAAAATATAGATTCTTGTATTAGACACTGAACAGTAAGAGTTTAACTAATTAATTTACACTGTAAATAAGAGATTAATTATTTAAATAGGCGAGATAATGCTAATACTAAGCATAAAATAGTTATAATATCAAACAAATTGACAAAATAGTAAGACAGGTTGTTATTAGGTAATGAAATTCAGGAATTAATATATAACATGAATACATTATATCATTAATACATTATAACATTAATACATTGTTCAAAGTGAGGAGATTAAGTTAAGAACAATGAATACAAAACACAGTATTGGGTTGTGGTGTAGCTATTAGTACAAATTACAAGTCCAAAATGTAAATAAAAGCACGTGGCCGAAGTCCAGGAGGGGAAACTGTTAAAGTTAGCGCATGCGTAATGGAACCTTGACCTTGTGGAAGGTTAGGCTGTTATTGTAAGGAGACAAGGGACAGGGGAGCGTTGGGTCGAAAAGACGAGCCCTGAGCCGCTACTTAGCCCGATAGGGGAAAACCGAAGTTTCTGCGATTAAATGGCTATTAAAAGTTATATTACTTGCAATCTAATTGGGCTACTGTAAGAAAATTAGAATCAAAAAGAAGGCAATTGAAAGGCCTACCTTGGCTATAAAGATCTTGTTGATATGGATCATGGGCTTGAAGATATATTCGAATTAATCAGAAAAAAATGGTCGAAAAGTGATACTTCATTATACCACTATAAAAACGCGACAATCACTGCACAAACACAAATCTTGTTTTAAAATAATTCGAAGAGATCCAGCTAACTGGTGGAATGAAGACTGAAAGTGGATGGCACTTAAGATGTTGTGAAATACTTTAAGAAGTATGGTTCTTGCTAGGCACTTCCTTCTGTATTCCTTCTTAGCTTTGCGTCGGAGTAAACACAATGAAGATACACTTTAGAAGACGATAATTCTTAATTAGGTGGCACAATATACTTAAATTTAGTGCATTGATTTTTACAGGAATTTGACGTTTATATCTGAGGAGCTTCCTCGCGCACGTCCGCATACGTCCCTCACTCAGGGCGAATTTGTTTGCATACAATGAAGATTATATTGAGATGAATGTGATTCATCGGGGAGGGGGGAGGATGTTTTGTCCTCCTCGGTGATTTGTAACAGAGGGCGCACCACATAAAGAGTTAGTTGCGTCATAGAAAGAAAAGGGAGCGGATACGCCAATATTTCGGGCATATTACCGATAATTGATATAATCACATCGTATCTGCCAGGTGGCAGAAAACTAGTATGATGTATCAATTTACATGCCAGGGGGCATACGGCTTGTAAATAAATTGTAAATAACTGTACAGTAAATTATCTTGGTCATTAAACAAAGGAACACGCAACAACAAGCTTCTGATCATTTGGATACGCACAACCGGGATACAGAATACCGGTATTTTGAACCACTTGTACAATTTTGTAAGACCGGTATTCACAAGTTTAAATACCGTTTTTTAGGTATTTGCTAGAAAATTGTTAAATTGTCTCCATTATATGTTCAGGAGTAGCCAGCATAACCAAATAGTATACGTTTTTGTTTTTATGTCTCCCTAAAGGGCGAAATTAATCAGACTGTGAATACAAGTTGCATCATACAGTCTAAAGAAGTGACACAATATGTAAATCATCCAAAGAGGGGGAACAAAACTGTCCTGACATATTAAAGCTCAGCGATACTGCATACGCGCAAGATTCGTAGTCTTATATTCGTATTTGTGAAAAACAAGGTTGTTGCTGTGAAGAAAGTGTGCAATATTTCAAAAAATTTCGATATTTTTAAATTGGTGAGTTTGTTATCCACATTCCATTTGCATATCATACTTTAGGGTTCAAAATATTTTCAGATTTATTATATACTCATAATTAATATACCCATAATAATGAATAAGAATAACTTTAAAGAACATGAAAAACCTGTTGATAATACTTCGGTTGGGTTTCATAATTTATATGATGAAAAGAATATAGTGGTACAATGTAAAAAATGTTCAAGAGTTATTAAAGTGAATGGAGGAAGTACAAGCGAACTCCTTACACATATAGAAAAGAAACATGACGCAAATATGTTAAAGAAGAAAGAATCTAATTATGATGAAGATACACACTTAAGCACAGTTTCTACGCCCAAGCAATCAGAGATTTTAGGTTATTTTGAAAGAAAAAGATAATTTGGTTGAAATTATAAGTAAAATGACGGCATCAGATGGTTTGCCATTTCGAGTGTTTTGCATCTCTACTGAATTAAGAAAATCACTACCCGCCAGATAATAATTTAATAATCTACCAACACTGATTAGACAGACAGACAGACAGACAAAGAAGACAGATGTCTTGTTTTGCACCCGCTAAGTCTTTCTGCATCGATGGGCGAAAAATCAAGCTTAGGTGCGAAGGAAAGGTATATAGAAAGGGGGACAATTTCGTGTTTCAGAGGACAGTAAAAATGAATCTCGTACACTTTGTACGAGTTCAAAAGGCCAGAAAGAAAAGTCGGGACAAAATAAAATAAAAATAAATGGCCCAAATGTAATAGGAAAAAAAATTTAAAAAAAAAGGGCCTATAGAAAGAAAAGGAAAAGAAACAGAAAATTTTCCTAGAATACGATTGTTAATTAAATTTTTTTTATTTGTTACACATAATATTTATTCATTAATTTAACCCTCATAATTTATTAAGGCATTAATTTAACAAATTCAGGCCCACTGTATTTATGTTAGCATATAATTCTAAGTATGAGAACTGAAAGAGATCCTAGTAACAAAGATAACAGTCTACTGCACTTATCTATGCCCAAAATCCCTATTTTTCCTCTCAAGAAATTCCTAAGCAAGTAACGGGGCCTTCGAAGGGTAACTGTTGATTGACTGCTGATAAGGAACGTAGCGTCTCTACGGAATAGTTACGAGAAAAGGAACCACATGATTTAAAGCAATATACTAACTATCGTATAATGCTAGAAACTAATGAAAATAATGACTAAATGAATTTAAGGGCACTTTCAAGATATAGGTTAAATTAAATTTAGAGAAAGGAAGGATACTTATCTGGATGCTTTATCCCTTCTTTTACTTCTGTCTTGTAGAAAATAAACAGTGGTGAATAAACAGTTTCCTTCTTTCGTTTGATTGAAGAGAATCTTCAGTTGATGGGCGAGATGTTGCAGAGGAAATGTGTGATATAATTTCTTAGGCAGGTAAGCGTTTATTGACACATACATTAAAAAAATTACGCAGCTATGCTAAGACGCTGCCTCCAAACACCAGTAACTACTCAGGCCGTCGATACGAAGATTCCCGCCAGCTGATCCCAACACTGATTAACACTATAAGAAGAACTGTTATAAACTACAGTTACGGTGTTCTCAATTCTTTGAAACACGAGTTAATACAATTAAAAGTAAATGGTGAAACATTTACTCTTACATTTGATGAATGGACAAGTGTAAGAAATACGCAATATTTAAATACAAATATTCATTCAGGAAAAAAAAAATGTTAGGAACACGGTGAATAGAAAAGGCAAATCGACAACCTTGTATTCGGGGTAAATTTTGTAATATCTCAATCGATTTCGAATCTGCTTCAAGAGTGAAGCGGGATTCATCGCTGATCATTATACGATGCCAGTCTGATTGCAGCCAAGATCTTCGGCTGCGACACCAGACGACTCCGATGTTGTGGGGTCAAAGGCAAATGTCTGAAATGCTTCTGCGAGCGTAACCCCGCCTTATACAAGCGCCGTGAGATGGTGGACGGTATCACGGGAAATGGTATAGACGTGGCTGTAATGCGTTGAATAGTCGACAATGATACCGTTGGGACGGTTCGGGCCTGGCGAACAATCATCCTATCTTGCCTAACATTTGTGCTCCTTGGCCTCCCAGAGCGTTCATTTCGTCGGCAATTTTCTTGTATCAAACATTGCTACCAACATCTTCGCACAGCAGTGTCTGTACGCTGCAGGTGGCAGCCTGTTGCTCGGTATGACCACCCACCTTCACTCAACCCTACAATGCGACCACGTTCGAAGTCGTTTAGTTGTCTGGAAGGTCTTCGATATCGTCGTAATGGCATCTTTAGTTGCTTCTTTATGGAATGGCAGCAACAAAAAAAGATGAATTTTCCGCATCTGTTACTGGCCTTATAATTTGCGAATTGCGCACTAGAAATGCGCGCTATGATCGCAATTCCCGTTCATTTGCCTTTTTGCATACCAAATTTCGTGACGATTACAAAAGTCCTTCTTGGTGCTTAGATTTTTTTTGCAAAAGAGTGTAAGATACTCCAACCGGTTGACTTAAAAGCACTGATGCAATACTTCAAGTACTTCTCCCTGAGTCGTTTTCAATGTCTATCAACAAGCTGGTGTACAGGCTATATGCCCGCCTTGTTCTGTCAACATCAGTATCGTTCATTCGTGTTTCGAAACGTCCAGGTTTTCTTGATCGATTATGCAGACGTCCAAACATGGTATGAGCAAGGATACGACTGTTGGGAAACTGGGAGCGATACAGGTTCTAGGTAGGTGTTCTACTGCAATTAGCTGCCCCACAAACGAAGTGCATATCCGCCATTTCTCTATTCGTGTAGCGGTTCATCCTTCTTTTCTCTCGTATACCGTCCCCTTTCTCATATACACTTCTCGTCGTTTTACCCTGGCAAGCTTTCTCGACTCTTCTATCACGTCTGGGTTGTACATGCGACCATATGTTTCTATATTATTCTTGCTCGTTATCGTGTTCCTGACCTACATGTATAGTTCTGAATAGCGGGTCCCAGGGTCTCCCACCCCTCTCCCCTTCCACCAAACGATATGAGAGGAGTTTTGGCTCGCCGCATATTTAAAGTGCCGCCATGCCGCACCGACACTATACATTTAAAAACATCCATGCCTTTTCCGGGATTCAAACCCGAGCCCTTCGGCACGGCAGTCAGCGACGCTAACCACTATACCAGTTTGGCGGTATAAAATCTAATAATTAATTATTTGTGTGTGTAAATTTTTTAATCTAAACTCTTACATTAAATTAATTTGCCTTTTATATTATAGCCCATTATTTATTTAAATTTAATTTATTAATGAGTTTTTACTAATATTTCAAAGTTCTTTGAAATATTTTTTGTATCAAATTCGCTAACACAACCTTGTATTTGGCGTACATTCACTAAAAACACTCAATCGATTTCGAGGGCAGCTACAGGTCCCTCCTCATCAGGAGAACAAAATACAAGAAGGGGAAAGAAAGCTGAGTAACGGCTTTTTATACTCTCGGGTAGAACCACGCGCGAGGAGGCAACGCCATCTATCGAAAAAAATAATCATCAAGAATTATGTTAATAGAATTTTAAAAGCGCTAGGAAGGACTGGATTAGACTTAAAATCGTTCACTAAACTTGCTAAATCTTTGTGAATATGAAAAGCCTCAAGAAAATCCAATTCACCAACGGAAGAAGCTTTTTGGATAATTTTTGCAGATCCAAAGTCAAAATTATGATTAAATTTCCAACTATGATACGCTATTGAAGACTTGTTAATTTCGCCCTTTCGGACATAAGATTCATGTTCCTTGATACGAAACTTTAACGCTCTTTTTGTTTGGCCAATATATCTCAAGCCACACTGACACGATATACTATAAATTCCCCAAGAATTAAAGTCAGAAACAGAATCTTTTAGAGTCGAACCGTGAATTTTATTGATAGGGGAGAAACTGACCTGAAAATTGAATTTGTGGAGAATCCGTGCAACCTTATAACTAACAGAAGGATAAAATGGAAGCACGACAAAGTCATTAATATTATTTCTAACAGTGGAATGTCTTCTATGATGGGAATCTGAAAACTTTTTAACAGCTTTATCAATGATCACGGGAGAAAATCCTCGGTCAATAGCAACTGCTTTTAAATAATTAAGTTCATTGGTAAGCAAGGATTCTGTGGAACAAACTTTGAGCGTGCGAAATACATAATAGTAAAAAGAAGCCATTTTCTGCTTAACAGCGTGGCATGACTTAGCATGGGGTGGTAAACAAACTGTAAAGGGTTTACGGTACACAGTAGTGCTAAAATCAATTTCATTGCGGATTATAAGAATATCAAGGAAGGGGAGGGAATTGTTGGATCCAATTTCAAGAGTGAATTGGATGGCTGGATCAACTGAATTTATAGCAGATAAAATTTCAGATAAATCGTCTTTATTACCGTCAAAAAGTGCGAAAGTGTCATCTACATAACGAATCCAGAGACGAAAAGATAGTTTATCAAATAATTTTTCCTCAAAATAGTGCATATAAATGTCAGCAAGTACAGGACTGAGAGGATTACCCATAGCTAATCCTTCAATTTGACAATAATATTCATTTTGGAAAACAAAGTGGGTTTGACTCAGAGACACTTTAGTAAGCGAAATCAACTCAACAATTTCAGTGTGTGTGAAATGGAATTCCCGAAGCCTAGTTTCAAGACATTTTAGTGCTCCGTCGACTGGAACATTAGTAAACAGTGATTTGACATCAAATGAAACCATAATGGAACGCAGTGGAGAAATATCTTTAAGTTTATCGATGACTTCAGAAGAATTTTTTACAGTGTGAATATTGTTAGCAAGTAAAGGAGAAAATCTGGAAACTAAGTATTTGGTCAAAGGATATGATGCTGTACCTATATTGGAAATAATTGGTCGAAAAGAAATACCAGTTTTGCGGAGTTTTGGGAGAGTATAAAACCTAGCACAGTTAGTAATAGGTGGAATTTGATTTCTTCAACTGCGTTGGGATTATATGACAAGATTTAATAGCTGTTTTAACTTTCGTGAGGTCCGAAGTTGAAGGACTTTTAGGGATCGAGCAGTATGGGTCTTCATTTATCAGTTTAAAGACTCCTTCACCACGTACACCATTTTGACTTTCGTTGCTTCTTTCCACGTGGCTAATGGTTTTTCAGGTTTGGGTAAGTTTCTCTCCTTTTGTTTATATTCCTCTTGAATGTTTGGTCATATATTTATGTAAATTGTCTTCATCAATTATTGGTGTTTTTTCATGTTATAATTATTTGCTTTTTTTGGACTTTCGCGATTATATTTTCCTTTGTTCACTTGTTTCTTGTTTGTACCCTTTTCAAAATATGCCCACTGACAGGAACCGATTTTGTAAGTTACGCCTTAAGCGTATGAAATTTGTCAGGACTGAGTGTTCGGTGCATAATCTTGGAAAACATCTTCGTGACAGCTTAAAGTCCTGATCTTGAACGGGGAGCTGAATGCAGCTATGTTCTGTGGTAGAGTATTGTGATTAAGTGGTAGAAGAACTGCACTTGAAAGGGATTTAAAATCCTGAGAGGATTACTCATGCTAATCCTTCAATTTGACAATAATATTCATTTTGGAAAACAAAGTGGGTTTGACTGAGAGAGACTTTAGTAAGTGAAACCAACTCATCAATTTCAGTATGTGTGAAATGGAATTCCCTAAGCCTACTTTCAAGACATTTTAGTGCTCCTTCGACTGTAAACAGTGATTTGACATCAAATGAAACCATAATGGAACGCAGTGGAGAAATACCTTTAAGTTTATCGATGACTTCAGAAGAATTTTTTACAGTGTGAATATTGTTAGCAAGTAAAGGAGAAAATCTGGAAACTAAATATTTGGCCAAAGGATATGATGCTGTACCTATGTTGGAAACAATTGGTCGAAAAGGGATCCCAGTTTTATGGACTTTTGGGAGAGCGTAAAGCCTAGCACAGTTAGCAATAGGTGGAATAAGTGATTTTTTCAACTGTGTTGGGAGTATGTGAGAAGCTTTAATAGTTGTTTTAACTTTTGTGAGGTCCGAAGTTGAAGGATCTTTAGGGATCGGGCAGTATGGGCCCTCATTTATCAGTTTAGAGACTCCAGCAATATATGTGGGTTTGTCCATAACAGCCATCTGTCCACCCTTATCAGCTTTAGAAATAATATTAGTATCGGAATGAATTTCACGTAAGGTCTCTCTTTCCTTTTTGGTAAGATTCAAACCCAAAGATTTGTTATTAAAATTAACGTTATGAGTAATTAGGTGGCGTATTGTATCCTTCTGCGTTTGTGAAATTTTGGAGAATTTAAAAGCTTTTTCAATAGGGGCGATGATTTGAGGAACTGAAGGTTTAGATGTCTTTGAAAAGTTGAAGTTATATTTTAATACTTTTAACTGATCCTCCGAAAGATTCTTTTTGGAGATATTAACGATGGGGTGAGCGTTTACAGTGGGAAGATTAACTAGATGTGTAGGACTAACCGTTTGGTGTATGAGCTTGAGGAATTTAGAAATAAGCACATTTTTATGCCGTTGACAAACGGTGTCGGTTCTAGACCAAGATGCATGATCAAATGAGGAAACATTTACAGTTGAATTAGCAAATTTTAAATGGAGGTAATATAACTCAAATTCAATTTTGGATAAACGTTTGCGCGTGTTCCTTATAATATGACGAAGAAGTGACAATTTGAATTTATGCAAAATTTTCGAAATGTGAACAGAAGATTTTCGGCTACATTTCACATGTATAAATTTAGGAATGATATTTTGGTGTTTGCATTTAAGTAAAAACTGCAGATGATTTAAGAATTTCATACGCTTAAGGCGTAACTTACAAAATCGGTTCCTGTCAGTGGACATATTGTGAAAAAGGGGTACAAGGAAGAAACAAGTGATCAAAAGAATATATAATTGCGAATGCCACAAAAAAGCAAATACTTATAACATGAAAAAGCAACAAATAATGAATGAAGACAATTTATATAAACATATGACAAAAATATTCAAAAGAATATACACAAAAAGAGAGAGACTTACCCAAGTCTGAAGAACAATGGCCACGTGGAAAGAAGCAACGAAAGTCAAAATGGTGCACGTGGTAAAACGATATAAAGTAGAATTTTCTCGAAAATGCCGGTTTATAGCACAAATTACAATGGAAGAGACACACGCCAATGTGACAATCACATTCGCTAACACAACCTTGTATTTGGCGTACATTCACTAAAAACACTCAATCGATTTCGAGGGCAGCTACAGGTCCCTCCTCATCAGGAGAACAAAATACAAGAAGGGGAAAGAAAGCTGAGTAACGGCTTTTTTTATACTCTCCGGTAGAACCACGCGCGAGGAGACAGCGCCATCTATCGAGAAAAATAATCATCAAGAATTATGTTAATAGAATTTTAAAAGCGCTAGGAAGGATTGGATTAGACTTAAAATCGTTCACTAAACTTGCTAAATCTTTGTGAATATGAAAAGCCTCATATTGCCAAAGCCTATCCAAAATGCCTATCTAAAAAAAGCCTATCCAAAAAGCTTCTTCCGTTGGTGAATTGGATTTTCTTGAGGCTTTTCATATTCACAAAGATTTAGCAAGTTTAGTGAACGATTTTAAGTCTAATCCAGTCCTTCCTAGCGCTTTTAAAATTCTATTAACATAATTCTTGATGATTATTTTTCTCGATAGATGGCGCTGTCTCCTCGCGCGTGGTTCTACCGGAGAGTATAAAAAAAGCCGTTACTCAGCTTTCTTTCCCCTTGTATTTTGTTCTCCTGATGAGGAGGGACCTGCAGCTGCCCTCGAAGTCGATTGAGTGATTTTAGTGAATGTACGCCAAATACAAGGTTGTGTTAGCGAATTTGATTGTCACATTGGCGTGTGTCTCTTCCATTATTTTTTGTATGTTGAAAATGACGAGTATTTCCGCAGAAAAATGAAACAAGCATACAAAATTGTTGATAACCAGTAATATATGATTAATTGTTCATTTATTAGTGGATTTTATCGCTTTTAACTTATTTCACGTCTAAATTTGCTACGCAGGAACACTCAGTCTAATTTTTATTATCTTTTCTCAGACGAAACATTTCAAAGAGGAATAAGTTAAAATCTTGATTGTGCAAAACACATCTTTGAATCTAAATGTATTATAAGAAGTACAAAAATGTAAACAAGATCTTAGCCCTCTTCCCAAACCAGTCATTTGAACTATTCGAACCGTTCAGGATAAACACTGCGAACATAAAAATCTGCCCTTTTTTATATATACATAAATAAAGGATTTCCCTTTCTAATTTTTTGAAAGTCGCCTACTTTCAAAAGATTAAAAAATAATAAACTACGCAAACGTACGATTCAGTTCAAATGACGGATCTGACAACTCAATGCGTATGCGTGGTTAATGTTGGTGAGAAAAGCCTGAAGACATGGACCTTATAAGAGATAGACTAACCCAGTGGGCGGAGCGTGCTTTCCCCACATGTCCGCAAGAAGGAGTAGGGACGATCTGGCTTACTGAAACCTCTGGCGTTTGTATCACATAACTGTTTTTAATTATTAAATACTCCTGTTGAATAAGTGATGACATTATGAAAGCCACACTTTTTATAAATAAGATTTAATATATCTCATTAAAGCACTTTTTACTGCATTCTGCGCATATTTGTAAGCGTAATTCTTGTATAAAAAGCTTTACTTTGGAAAAACGGTAAAAACTCTAAAGACAAAATTTATGAATTTACTTTTACTTACAAGACTGATAGTACATGATGCTTTGAAATAAATAAGGCAAAATTAAACAAGATCTGATTTTTTAAAAAATTTTATGAGCATTTTCAGGCAGTGGTTTTTAAAATTATTATAACATTGAAAGACAATCATTTATTTGATTATATGATCATTAATTGTTAATATTAATATATGATCATAAAATTATTATTTATTTTATTAATTCATAAAATTCGGAGCATAAATTTTTCTGAGTGTAATGGAAAAAAAATAAAATGATAAAATAAAATTCGGAAGCACTCAAATTTTATATTAATCCCAAAGGGACTTTTTTAACGTTTTGTGTGTTACCTTTATTTATTGAATATCATGTTCTTCGCACGTAAACCGCATAAAATTCAATCCAACAGCAATATCACAATATATTTGAAAACAGCATATCTATAGAATTTTCGCGCTGAAGTTAAAAATGTTATTTTGCATACAGTGTTGCCATTGCTCGCTTTGAAATCTTTATCAAAAATTCGGGAAAGTTTTACAAAATATGAAATGGTTTAAAATAAATTCGACATCCTGCGGTCCAAGTGCCCATGTTCGGCTGGAGGATTACAGTATTCAAAATTTAATGACTCTTTTCACACTGCGAGAAACATGCATGTATTCAAGCAGATTCTTCTAATTTAATTTCTTTAAATGTAATATAGGGCGATAATATTTGGTGGCCACAATGTGCAAAGTGAAACGGACATTTATAGTGAAACAGCGCAGAATGCCGTTTCGAAACTAATAGACTTTCTAGGCTGCCGGCACTTTGGACTAATAAATTAAATTCACCGAAAGAAAAATATCTTATGCCGAACTAGAAATAAATTAAAAAAAATAATCCCTATAAAATACTAGCACAATTAATTATTACAGTTAAATATAATTTTAAATGAATTGTTAAATATAATTTTAATTAGAATACTTAAATATAATTTTAATTAGAATACTTAAATATAATTTTAACATTAGACATTTGTATAAAAATGATTAAGGTGTTAAAAGTGTTTATCATTATTGTGTATTATGAAATTTAATTGAAATAAAACTCCTTTATGGAAATTATGCTAAAATATTCAGCTATAATTTTAAAAAATAGCTCAATTTAGAATTATAAACAAAAAACTTTCAAAAATTTATTTTTAGGCATTTTAGTATTTTTTTACTTATTTGCACCAAAAGGAAACAAAAATATTGTAAGAGAAAATTGTTTGTTTGAAATTTTCTATTAGTTCATATTTAAAATATTATTTTCTAAAAGTAGTTACAAATTTCCTTAAGCGTAGGAAAAGCTAAAAAAATATACAGGCCTGAAAGTATGCAACAGCTTTTTAATTATTTGGAACGTTAATTATGCTTGATAAATATGCTGAATTTTTAAAAATCAATCTTTGTTTCAAAAATAAAAATATGTAAACATTCTAATTTGTGAAATGAGGCGCTACAGCTAGCTTTTTCTTGGCAATTATAGGCTCTGCAATAGCCAACCATTGTTAAGTTTCTGCTAGTCGTCCCTACTCCTCCAGATGTGGTCAAGGGGACAGCCGGGAATGCGTCAGACGAAGGAGAAAACCCATTTGGGTTGGTCGGTTTCTTACAAGGTTAGAGTAGAAGTAGAGCTACTAGAGATACCCTTTATAGTAGCCTTAAGTAGAAGGAGGGAGGTTTCGCAGTTTCCTCCACTAACGGGGAATGAAGCCTTGCTCGCCTTTCCCTAACAAGCGGCGTCCATGTTTGTTACTTCAAAACATTACATTACGGCAGCGAAATGTACGTGTTTCTATGCTGTTCCGTGCATGTATTTTCCAGTAAAATTATGTTAAATTTATAATGAAATAGCTCGCTGTTGTTGAATTTTTGCTTTAAAGTAATAAAGATGATATCCATAATTTACTATGTACAGAAAATTATTAGGAAATAGTTCGAAATCTAAATGGATGTGCATAACATTAAAGCCTTTAAAAATTATGTTTCTGCATGTTTCAAGGATTTGCTTAGGTCTCATTAGCAACCTGTTGGGTGTACTTTCCAATTTTTACTTTAAGGAATGATATTTAATAAAAAAATGTTGCAATGACAGACTTCCTTGCACGGTGATAACAGCAATATGGCCGACAAGCTTCGCTGTTTGAGTTGAACCTTCCCTCCTTCTATTCTAACCTCCTTGATTTCTTATAAGGTCTATGCCTGAAGAGGCCAATTGCACTGGCGGTGGGAATAGCATCTTGTTAACTTTCCTTCTGAAGCCACATATCCATTAAACACTTCAACTCCAACTCCTTTACGTTGCGCTGAGTGTTTGTAAACAAGTGCGGAGGTGATTTTGCATGTGTTCAGTTTTGAAAATCTGTTTTAGTTGGATTTTTATTTACTAATGCTATGGGTGTTTGTACGTCATGTTGCGGAGATTCAGAACCACGTTATACAACACCGAGTGAAGTAACTAATCATTCTATCTTATTTTTAATATTTATGTTGTCCAACCATTTATTTTTCAGAAATAAAGGCAGTTTTTAAATTAATCTGCTATGTATTCTATGAGTATTGATTTGTTAATTTTGCATACTTCTGTATTTCAACGTATTACGTCAAAACATACATTACATACTTAGATATGGCTGACTATTCTTGTTCCATTTGAAATTTATTACAAATAACTGTTTTTGCTTCTGTTTATAGAAGGATATCGTTTAAATTTCATTTTGTATATTTTGCATTAAGAGATGATATTGGCTTTGTTTCATATTTGAATATGTACTGTAAATCTACAATACAAACGTTAGTCTTTTTCCGTGTTATTATTAAGAGTACCCAAATGTTGAATGGGAATATGCATGAAAAAACATTTTCCTTCTTTGATAAAAATATTATTCCAACAGATAAAATTAAAGGGTAATTTTTTCATGTGTATCAAGGAAAGATGTATTTAATGCAAAATATTAAGACGAATAATGTTTTGAACTTGTTTCAGAATCCACTGTGGTTTTTATATGAAAATTAAGAAAGACAGCATAAAATTGAATCAACTTGTTTTAACATTTTGGGCATTTTTTCCATGATTTAACGCAAACTTGTGAGCACTTCATATATTTATTGGAACTTCATCAGTATCATGCAGTTTAATGGTTAATTGCTATCGTATCCCAAAGTAGTTACATTTTTCTTTAGGGAAATACTTGGCAAATTGCTTTTCCTACTCAATAATCAGCATTTAATACACTCCTAAAAAGTTGCTGTAGCTTTCTTTTTTAAATACGATATGTTTGTTATTTAAATATTAATTCACCATGAAGTTCTATACTTGGTTAGTATGTTGTACTCTACTCCCATTTCATCATTCAAACCACATCTACAATTGTTCATTTTAAAATTCAGATTAGATTAGTAATTAAAGTTGAGGTTACACTAAGTGTTGTGCCTTTCATAACAGTCTGTTTCACTTGCATAGCTGAAAGGGGAGGTCTTTTTTTTTTTTTTTTTTTTTT
>KK113903.1:148515-159133 GCA_000611955.2 Stegodyphus mimosarum
CCGAGACCCTTCCCGACCAATCCAGTGTTTAAATATCTTACTTTTCCACAAGCTCTTCAACGTAAATTTTGGATGGAGGGGGGGCGTTTTGTCCCTGAAAGAGGCACTGAGGACCCATAGCCCTTGTGAAAAGACGCATGTAAGGAAGAAGAACCTCGTTACAATAGCAGTCCCAGGTGACGAACCTCCTTGGGAGATAATGAAGGTCGGTCCGGCTACCAAGCGTTATGTCTGCTCGAACGAGAACTCCGCAACCTCCAAAAGAGTCCCTTTTGATGATGTTGAAAGGGTTATTGCATGTTCTCCGCTCTGTCCAGATGTGTATGTGTCTAGAATCGCAACTCAGACTAAATCTGCTCTCATCTGGAAAAAGTACTTGTCCCCATTCATTGTCTCTTCAATTCCGGTGTTCCTGGCACCACAGAGAATGCCTTCTCCGATGGGCAGGCGTTAGAGGTACACACCGTACAGGGCGTCATGCAAACAGACCACCACCGTGCAGTCTTCTGGCGACGGTAAAACGCGATATCGGTCGTCCAGTCGTGTGTCTAGCGATTTCTCCCGCTGTCTGCCGCCTGTTTCATCTGGCCTATACCGGTCATCTGTGGGTGTGATTCCTCGTGAACGACCACTACTAAATCCCCGGATAGCTGTTCCTGTAGTTTGAAATTGTCTCCAAAGTCGCGAAACGATGCTGTGAGCAATTCCGAACTCTGCAACCACACTTGTCACACTGCGGCCTTCCTCCAACTTCCCAATGATTCGACTTCGGGTAAAAGCATCCAGATGTTGTCTAACAGATTGACTATTCGCCATTTCTCGCTGAGGTAGCAACTCGGTGTGATTTTAACTGCTATACGGCGTGCAATCTCTTTGCCAGAAATACTGATCTTACACCGACAACATGCTTTATACTACTCAGACACTCCCCCATTACGTCTACCTGCATATCTGCGCATGTGCTACCGTACATCACCTTACTTAATCTCCTGATTGGTCTTTCTGTCTGCTCTGCCTCTTCGTTCAGCTGATATGCTAATTTTTCGACTTCGTCCTTAATTTTTGCACACCAGTGTACTTGTCTTAGAACTGAGATAAATAGATATTCATTTTCCAGGTTAGAGAAAAATTATACGTGAATTACAACAGTCAGTTATTTTACATAAACAAGGTATAGTTATTGATATAATTTATGGAGATAATGATTTCAAATATTTATTATTCTGATGACAATAACAACCTTCTTATTCAATTACACTATTTCACTAATTATAATTAAAATTAGGATACTTTTATTAAGGATAACGTTATCTGCTTGTATATTACTTATCTTGGGGGGGGGATTTTGCAGTTTACATTGTGTTTTAATTTTTTTAAGAATGCATTTGCTCGTTTTCTTTAAGTCATACCATTCTGAATTAAATACAAAATACTTATTAGAGTTTATTAGAAAAAGCATTTTAAGTATGAAAAATATTTTGTTTTATGTGTATGAGGAAGGTACTTTGTACTGCACAGAAATGATGTGTTCTTGGAAAAGGAAATTTTTCTATACAAATAGTTTCTTAATACAGTATCCACAAAAGCTCTTATTTTTACAGTTGGTCATAGATATGTACTTCCAATTACAAAAATGTTTTAAATGTCGCAAAGATTCTTATATTGGCATTTTAAAACTAAAAACATCAATTTTCTAAAAATTACAAAGTGAACTAACAATATGTTCCTATACTTATACAGGCGGCCCTCAACTTTTGCACATAACTGATTTCCAAAAATGTGTACCTACATTGAACATTCAAAAGTAAGGATGGGGAAGGGACATTAAAATATATTTAAAAATATTTATTTATCAATGTGCTTAATTAACTTAACAATTCATATTTAAGCATTTCTTGGTATTTTCTTTATAAATTTGTGAAGAGTTAGTTGAATATCCAACCATCAGCTTCTTCACTTTCATTTAACTTTTGCCACTCAATGCCTTAAGTATTTATTCATTTGACAGAGATATTGAGTGAGATTCAGTAATTCATCAAACACTACATTTTCATTGTTGATGTCCATGCTTAGTTTATTCATTAGGTGGCCTTCAACTTTTACACATAATTGATTTCCAACTGTTTCATTTATGATAGTTTTAGAGTTTCTTTAAGAATTTATAAAATTATGTATCATTTGGGCATGATTGTACCTAGGAACTTTTTGTTGTTGACTCTTATTTCAGCCCATGAGTTTCCAGTATTGTTTATTGCTTTCTATATATTACAGTTCTTCCACAAATCTTGTAATATATGCCCACCTTCAATGCCAGTTGCTATGCATTCATGTGACATCATTTAAATGTAGGCTGTATGAGGCAGGGAGCATTGGGAAGAAGAAACACAACATTGATTTTTGGGTGTAAATTATACAGAGATTTTGGGTGTCTTGGAGCACTGTCCAAGATTAATAATCCTTTAAATTGTCAATTTTTATTTTTAAATGCTGCTTAACTGCTGGTACGAAATGAAAAATAAACTAATCTTTAAATATTAATGCAGTAACCAGCTTGACTTTTTACTTTCTGGAGCCTTAAAGAAAATGCTTGGCTATTACACTTTAAATTTCGTTCAGCTGTGCATCATTAATATGTTCATAAACATTTATTGCTGATGTTTTCACACAGACTATTTCTTGATCAAGATTGGTTCTCAAACCTGAGAATTCCGTTGATGTATCACTCTTATCAACATAAGTGGGAGCGATTGCATGGAAGAGAACAATTTTTGTTGTATCAACAAACTCTTTAAAAAGTAAAGTTTTGTAAAATCTACAAAAGGTTGAGAGCTGCCTGTATTTAAAAATTTTTTTTACTCATAAAAAAAATAAATAAAATTTTGACTTTAACATAGAAAAACTCAATTGATTTTTTGCTTCTTAAATACTATTCAGGGATATTTGGTGATTTATTATCATTTTATAATTTTATTACATTTTATAGGCCAGAAAATTTCAAGCAAATAATTTACAAGTTTACAAAGTCTAAAAATTCATTATTAATATTCTCATGAAGTTTTATTACTTTAGAATCATGATCTAGTAACAGTACAAACAATGCACTTAATTACAAATATTTTTAATTAATGCAAAGATTATTACAAGTTGGCTGCATGCCAATACTGAAGCCTGCCAGTGTCTTCTAGAATCTGAATTGTATAAGACTCTGTGATCACCATTTTGAAAAAAATTATATTGATCAACACTTTTCACAATCTGCATATCACTAAATCTCGTACAATCAAAGACCTTTATCTAAAATCATATTTTATTTTTTAGGTAAGTACACATGCATTTCACTTTTTAGTTTATGTATGGCCCTAACTTTAACCCTTAATTATTTGCATTGGTGTATTTTGTTTACTATTGGAGCTTTATTGGACACCATTTTATCTCTGCTTCGTCCTTAATTCCCTTTCCCCCAGCTAATTTAAAAATGATGCTTGCTGAGGGACATAGGCAGGTTGTTTCTTTCATTCATCTAATTCTCGGAGATTGAACATTTTGTAGTACAGCTATCTGTCGAGACAGAATACATAGTATGAAAAATTATTGTGAAAGGAAATACAGCATGTAATAAAAACTTCTGCCAGGAATATATCATATGAGAAAAATATATATACTGTTTCTTTTCAAGTGTTTATTACATATTTCTTGTTCTTTTTTCTATGTTTAATTGAAATAATTTTTCTTGGTTTTCAGAAAGATCTTATGATTACTTCATTTATTCTAAAATGTAAGAAATTAGTCATACTTTTATCTTCAATGCATAACATCTTTGCAATCGATTCAGAATCAGAAAAACTTGGAAGTTATAATTCAACAGAAGAAGGGGTTGATATAGTCGATCCAATATGTTGAAGCTACTCTGTTTCAAGGGTCCTTTGTATGTGTTATATCAGCTGTTGAATATTGCTAGGATAAATGCACAGATTTTTGTATCATTCTGACAACTCAAATCTAAAACACACCCGGACAGCATTTCTAAAAAAAAAAAAAAAAAAACTGGTGCTGAATCTTATGAAATGCCATTTAAAAGAAGTAAATTAGCCAGCCTGCTGCTTTTGATAAACAGATTAAGGGCCGATTATGAAATATGAAATGAAACATAATTACAATATTCAGTCAACAACAACCCCCTTCCCGAAAAAACACCCTCCCTGTGTTTTCTGTACGAGGTCTAAAATAAAAGTTATTATGGAGTATTAGGCCTGCAACATATTTATTTACAAAGACTTTTAAACATAAAGTTAAAAAAGTGCTCTTCGCGAAGTAGAGAAACTGATGCGGAATAAATATTTTAGTTATAACTGGATGTGTGTATATTAATACAGAATGAGATGCTTTCTACTCTTTTTTTGCTTGCTTTATGTCCTTTTCACTGCATATGAACTCATAAAAGAGTAAATTAGTAATATGCATGCTATGAATTAACATTGTTCAAAAATACTGATATGTATGCCTCTGATGAAAATTTATATATTATTATATTACACCATAATTGTATTTGACTTAAAATTATCTATAAATCTTATAAAATGTTAATTTATTTTCCCAGAAATTTAAAAGTATATGGTTTATAAAATATAGTGCAAGGAAAGTTAGCTTTGTGAATTTTCATGAGTAGTAAAATGTTCATAACAAATATCTCAGTAGATGTTGGTTGTATGGGAGTCAAACTTATAATATTTAATTTTTTATAAGTACAGAATTTTTCCGTATATAATAATTATTACCAGTTGAAGATGTAAAAAGTTAGATTTCATGAAAAATTGTTTTAAATTTACTGTGAAATAAATATGAAACAAAAATCTTTGCGACATTTTAAACATTTTTATAATTGGAAGTATATGTTTATGATCAACGGTTACAAAAATAAAGGCTGGATAATGATTTGGGGAACATGGTGTATATTTTAAACCCCTAGAATTCAAGGTAAACATCCAAAAAATTATCTGCAACTCAAAGAGAAAAAACTACAAGGAAACATTAAACATGAACTAACTGGACCACTGAACAAGTTTTCTGACTTGTTCATTAATATCACCATTAATTTATTAAAAAAGTCAAAGTAAGTAATTCGGGAATCTGAACTTCAAGGATGCCATAGGAGGAAGAGAGCATCTTTGTAACTCCAAAGATACTTGTACAGTATTCAATGACGATGAAACTGGCTTCTCTTAATATCACCATAGGTTGAAATTTAGAAAATTTTCAATTTTGGTATGCAGAAATATGAGACAAATTTTACTATCAATTTAAATAACAATTCAGGAACTTTGCCAAAACATACAACCATGAAAGTAATAGACTGTTTGGTTCAAAACTGAGCTTGTCAAATAAAATTTTTCTTGAAGATGAATCAAGTCATCACTTTTCTGAATCATATTCTTACTGAATGGAGAATAATATTAACAGGAGTTATTTAAACAAAAGAATGGGATAATATTTTATTAAGACACTGCAAAGATTTATAGTGAAAACTCAATGACAATAATAATTCTAATGATGAGAATATTGATAGCATGATTTTATTTGGAGACTTAAATACTGTGCAAATTTTTTAAGAAAAAATGTTTCTTCACAATGTTTTAAACTATATGAAAGTGAATTAACCAATATGTTTCGAAACTTCACAGTATTTCTCATTTTTGTTACCTGTATTTGTTTCTGGCAAAAGATTTTTTGAAAACTACATTAAAAAATTATTATTTGAGATCAACGTGTGAAAAATATCTTACAAATATGTCAGTAATATCAGTACAAAATCATATTATGGATATTTTAAACATAAAAGATCTGATTTAACATTTTGTAGCAACTAAAATTAGGTGAATAAAAATGTAATGAATGGCATATTACATAATCTAGTTTGTAATTTTTTTTAGTGTGATAATTGAGAAAATTTGCTTTTATGTATACATAGGCATATTCTGCTTTTAATATCATAAAGAAATAGAAGTTTCTTGAAATCAATTAAATATTATTTGCATATTACTATTTTTTATGGGGTTACTAAAATAAACATTGTACAAGGGCACTTTGTACTTATGGGCTAACTCTGCTTGAAATATAGCCCATTTCAATTAGTAGCTGAATGACTAAAAGTGCAAACTATTAGTTATTCACCCTGACTACTCTTTCTGACGGTGTATTATATTGCTTGCATTCATGTTTCTGAAGTCTGCTAGAAAACTGTGTCTGTGAGCAGATAGCTGAGAAAATACTTCACATTCTGATTCAACCTTACTACATTCACCGATTTATAAATTATAGTTAATGGTTATAATTTGAGTCCAGTTTTTTATGAGGGTACTTTCTGGCAAACAGTGCAAAATAGTTTTGTCCACTGAAGGAGGAAAACCCACATTTTACCTCCTAGAAAAGCACAGTTTTTTTTTCTCCTGGTATAAAACTAAGTTTGTATTTTGCCTAGACTTATGATGGTAGGATGCTGGTAATGTAACTTAGCAATGAGCAACATCAGTTCATTAAAAATACTGAAATATAACAAATAAAAAGCATAATACTTTTTTGTAAAAGAAAGTCAACCTTCCTTTTCCTAAGCCGATTTTAATGAAACCAAAAAATTGACATCTGCTATATTATGACACAAAAAGTTGAAGTATTCACTTTTGGATCTAGGGTAGAGTTCGGTTTTAAAAAGTTACTTAACGAAGAAGTTAGACTTCATAAAAGTGTAAAATTTGGCAAAATAATTTCAATAATTAGCAGTTTCCCAAAATATATAAAGTTTATAAAAGAAAAATTATAACTGTCCTAAACATAATATACATTTTTTTTTTGTTTGTTGTTGTTTTGTGTCTGTAGATAATTGATATATTTGAAGAAAAGTTATTATTCTTAGATTTTATTTTTGTTG
Organism: Stegodyphus mimosarum; assembly: GCA_000611955.2. Classification (NCBI taxonomy): domain Eukaryota; kingdom Metazoa; phylum Arthropoda; class Arachnida; order Araneae; family Eresidae; genus Stegodyphus; species Stegodyphus mimosarum. The sequence goes on from KK113903.1 coordinate 155,438, forward strand.
GTTTATAATTACAGAAATTTTGTTTTTCTAATTTATCTGTTAAAAACCTACTTTTATGAAGAAATTTATAAATTCATTTCATTCTGTTACAGTGGCAAGTCTCCTAAGAAGATGAAATTGCCCAGAATTTTTATTGTATCTGTTGTACAGTTATGTTCAGAAATATTAACATTGTTTATAATTCCAGTATTACAGACATCAATATTCATCTGTAAAACTTTGATTTCTAGAAGATATATTTTTGTATATTAAAAATTTTTTCTTTGTTTTCGCCATTCGTTTTTTAAAATAAGTTTTGAAATATCTTGTCATTTTGAGATTCTAATAGCATACTTCAATGAATTTTTTTAATATAAAACTAATGTTTGCAATTTTTTCCCAATTATATGAGATCTTTAGTAACTTTAAAATAAATGGCTTTAATGTAAATAAATAAATGTAAATGTTTTACATATCCTTTATATATGGAAAAATTTGAAAAACCACATAGAGCATGAAAGTGAAAAAATTTAATTCACTGTTCCTTATTGATAAGTATCTGCTTTCAATAATTTCTAGATTTACATTTCCATATTGAGGTACAATTCCTGAAAATTTCGGTAATCAGTGTGTATTTTGAGCTACATTATTCCAGCTTCTTACAAAATTACGAGACAGAATTTTTTGTATTTAAAACATAAATAAATAATACCAGTAATATTTACTAACAAAGGGTATCATAATTTCATGTGTTCAATTTAGGAACTTAAAATTGAGTATAATTTTTCTTTCTCAAACATGCAAAAGTGAAAAATTGTTATCTTTGCAAATATTTCACACCTAATTTTTTTTCTATCTTGATAAATACAATTTAATTCATTTGTTTATGATTGTTATATTTTTCATGAATCTAATTTATATTTTAAATTGTACTGTATGAAAGCTTTTAACTAAAACCAAGAAATTTCAACACTTTTGTTAATGCCTCAGATTTTGAAAGATTAGTAATTTGTGATATTTTTTGTTTTGGGCTTTATAATAATAAAGAATTTATAAGTCTTTGATATGAATTCTTATTTTATGAAGAAATACTTGTACTATTTTCTATCATAAAGTGAGTTGTTTCCAGTATCTAAAATTTTTGTTAAAAAGGTCTGTTTTACTAAAACAGGATATAGAGTAGTTTCTAGAAAATTTAATGCAATGCCAAAATAATTTAATATCAGTACATAATAGAAATAAAAATTTTATAGGCATTTAGGAAATATTGCAGTTGTTGTCATAACTTTAAAAGGTAGCGTGCCGCAAAAGGTTTATTAACCTTTGTATAATTTTGTATTTGTTGTGTAACTTAACTGTATGTACAACATTTCATGTAGAGGAAGTAAGATGACAAAGCTAATAGCACAAAATTTTCAAATTTAAATAAAGATATACATCTCCCATCTATTCTCTCCCTCCCAAAAAAGAAACCTTACTAAATTTGACATTTGATTTGAATTCATATTGACACATAAATGATAAAACCTTGTATATATTTCAGATTTTATTCAACATTTTAAGTTTACTTTTCTTATCACATCGTTATGAAATATTATGTTATTAAGTAGCTTAACTTATTTCTTGTAGTTAATGAAACATATTTTAATGCAAGAGAGTTAAATCGTATTAGTAAATGTAATTATGATTAAAAATTCTTTCTTTCATTTCAATGAAGTATGAAAATACATAAAAGAATAAAACCTGAAAATTACCAGATGTTTTCATCATAGAGATTAGTTAATTTTTTTTTAATTCTTTAGTCTGAAAATTTATGATTACAATCGAAGATCTTGATGAAGAATTTAACCATTAAACATTTATTGAGTAAAAAAAGAGGTAAAATGGTGCACGTGTGCATACACACACACACATAAAAAATGATATTCACAAAAAAGGAAGTAAAAAAATCTACAACTGAGTTGTTAATAACTATTATCAACACAATAATCAGCATCCTAAAATAGAACTGTTAAAAAGAAAAAAACATAACCAATAAAATGCACTGATTTTATTTATATTTGAATTGTTTGTTTATATTCGTTTATTAATGAAAGTGAGTAGAATGATACGTCTCAAGTATTAAACAATATGTTCGAGTGATTCAATCTTTTTTTTGGAGGGGGGCCGTTGAACAAATTAGAAATAAACCCACTATTCAATTTTAATGATAATTTTTTTTTTCCCTGCACGACAGAAAAGTGAAAAAAAGATTAAATTTGTTTTCTTAAAAAATAAAATAAAATGGTTTATTTCTGAACATATCATTTTCAAAATTATTTTAATTATGTTTTTTAAAAAATTTCTATTCAAAATTTGAATTTTATTTAGTTATTTAAAGAAAATAATATACACCTGTAATTATAAAATAACTATTACATTTTTACTTTTTTCTTTCAGTTATCACTTTAAATTGTAATAACATTGCAATATAAATGCACAAGATCTTTGCATCAATGATATTAAAAATATATATCTTTAGCAAAGTGTTATCAAACTTATTAGACCATCTTACTGCTATTTATTATGTATTATTCATCTACCCTATGCATGCATTGTGTAAAGCATAACATCTTTAATTTACCTTGCATGTGGTCATGCAAATTATGTTTTCTTACACCAGTTATTCACTATTTCTGTGATGCATCATTTATTTCACTTGTAAATGGCAATAACTACTGGAATTATTTGAGGAAGAAAATGCTTTTTAAAATTTGCTCATTTATTTTATATTTATATTTCATGCACGTTTTCCATGAATATTTCCCTAAAATCTTTAAAAATACTTGAAAATCACCTTTACTTTCTCACTGTATCTGGAACAAATCTGTTGTATTCTTCTCATTACAGCAACACTGGAAAATTTTAATGCTATGATTAGGTTTTTCAGCAGTGGGGAAAAAAAGTTATATGAATAGGAATACATTAATTGCTTTGGCATTAATATACTTCTTAAGTATTAAATTTAAAAATACTTAAGAAAAACATAGTCCTCTTTCAAAGGAAAGAAAGAAAAGAACTACACCTTGCATTGATAAGAATCAACCCAAAGCATATTTATGTATGTTTAATTTTTATCTAATGCCCGAGTGAGGACCACACACAGTTTTCCTAAAGTTATTTACTACCAGATTATTACCATATGAAATAAAACTATGCATCATGCAATCAGAAAGTGATTAAGCTTCAAAAAAAGTATTTTTTAAATACTTTTTATACTGCTATGCTGGAGGTTTGTGAACAGATCATGCTCGTTTAACTACTGACCACAATAGGGGGGGGGGAATGTTAAAAAATATATATATATATACACATAAATTTATAAAAGGAGTCTTTACCTTCTCTATCGATTTCTTCATTAGAAGGAATATGTTGTAGTGAAATATACAGTAAATGAACTTCTTACATTGATGTTATGATACTTAATGAATCAGAAATATTTCATATACAGGATGTCCCAAAACGACTAGGAATCTAGCTGTGCAGAGTTTATGCAGTCGTTTTGGGACACCCTGTATAAAGGATTCTCTCTCCAGTTCCACATTTATTTTTATCACAGAGCTTCCTCTGATAATCTATCACCACTCTCAACTTATAACGTGTTAGAAATTTTGGCTAAACTCTATTTCATGTGGTGAAGCCTAGCCTCTCTGAAATCTGGCCACTTTTCCAATGTCG
>KK113904.1:0-13388 GCA_000611955.2 Stegodyphus mimosarum
TCCTCTGTCTACTGAAAGTTCGCCTTCATAGGCATTTGCAATTACCGGTGTTTGCTAGTGAAACTCGCATAATTGCATTTCACTAAGAGTTCAGCTTCCCTCGCCGCCCTATTTAAGCTAAGTTAGGGAATTGAATTTGTCAACACACTTTATTTTCATATTATTTTATGTCAGCCCAAGTAGTGGCTTACTCTCAATTTGAAGAGTTGTAAATATTTGAATTAAAGGGTCACTTTTAAACCCTCTTTCTGACTTTGTAGTTCTTCAACGCTAAAGGACATAGCCTAGATTTGCTCACTGTCCTCCACATAGGGTTTCAAGCTTATGCTCACGAAGAATATCAAGAGATTGAAGGAGAAACCTTATAAGGTATTTTTTTGGAACAAGAGAGATGAAAAATATGCAATAAGGTATGCTACGAATATTCACTCAGCACATGAAATAAAAGTGTGAAAAGTAATGTCTCGGTCAATATTAATTCAATCATACAAGAATATCACTCTACCTGTTTTTATATTAAAATTACGGATCTGTCTTACTTAAGGTAATATTTGATGGCAAATGGTTCTCACACAGTGAACAAAACACAAGTTAGAACAATGTAAATACAGATACATCTTTGTATGTAAAACAGAGTTAAATGTAGAACACTCTTACTTCTGCCTGGCATTTCGCATATAAAACGCTTCTAGTGTGTTTTGTGACTATTGCCGCATGCTTACAGTTCGTTACAAAATTAACAACTAGGTCGTCAGAGCTCTAAAAAGATTTATTCTTCAGCACTTCTAAACAGTGCCACTGCGTATGCCACTTTCGTATTTCTGATACCCATTCACATATCCGAAAATTAAATCAGCTATAAAATGGGCTTTGATATTTTCTTTTAGACGGTTATGACAGTGGTAATTACAAAATGCAATAAACAATTTTTTCTTGGAAACACTTTCTCCCAGATCCGCCCAATAACCGAGCGGTAAAACTCTCTGAATTCTTTCCATTATCATTAAAAACTAATGTGAATAACGCATCAGAATACCTATAAATAGAGCAAATTAACAAAATTAACAATAATTAAAATTGAGCATCTGCACTCCATGATGAACATAGTGTCCAGTAATTTTCTTCAAGGCTACAAATTTCATCTCAATCGAAATGCCATCAAGTGTAAGAAATAAAAGTAACTGTAGTAAGAAATAAAAGAAATTTTTAGTTACTTAAATATAAACGCACGTATTTTTATTTACGCGAAGACGAAAACTTTAATTATTTATTTATTCTCAAATTTTGTCCCAGTTGGAAACTTTTCTCTAAAAGGCTGAAAACTTTTCATAACTTCTTTCAATTTAAATTAAAGTAAGTTATTTAATGATTAATTAAACATGTTAGATTTATTTTAAATGAACAACAGTCTGAAAATTTAATATTCAGCTGTCAATGTATTCGTTTTATACAAAGTAAAACCAATAAAGACATCTAAGGTACCAAACTTTAGTTTTAGATAGAAAATAAATTTAAGTTTGATTTTTTTCTCTTTGCGATATCATTTTTATTGTTTATGTATGTTTGGGAAAATACTTACTAAAGGAAATTAAAAATTTATCTTAAATATTTTTTATTTTGTTAAAATTATTCTGATTTGTCTTATTTGCTGTGAACTGAAGTGAGTTGAAGATGGGTAGCGTGGCGTCATTAATTACTTTATTAAATAAAGCACCATCAAAACTAGTAACCAGAATGAACAGCGGACGTTTTCTTTTTGTGATCAATACAAACGTTTGAGAAGTTCCTCAAACAAATACTCCGGCTGCAAATAAAAAACACACAAAAAAGATAACTTATCTTGAATGTTGAATAGGTACTCGAAGGGTAATGGGGAATTTATCGAAACTGAAAGCAGACAGAAATGAGAGACAGCAAAACATCCGTTATCAGAAGTGTTATAATCTGTGTTTTATGCTTCATAGGGGGTGTGTCAGTAACTTCCGAATTCCAAAGGAGGGTAGTAATGAACTATTTTTGTTGCCTCGGGAATTTTCCGTCTTAGGCATTACTATTTGCTGTCTCCAGACGTAACGACGGATGTTGTTTGAATGTAAGCTCAACCATAATTCTTCAGATTTTCCTATCTGAAAAGGCTGGAAACATTTTAAGCAAAAATGACTTTAAAATTCTAATCGTATGTTAGTATCATGAATAAGATTCGTATATATAAGAACTTGACAGATAGGATTGTTCAAATTAATGCATATTTAAAACGCAATTACAATATACGTACATAAAAATGTGAAGTTTCTGTTAAAGCGTAGATATTTATAAAATTTATTTATAAACAAAATAACGTTGAAAACAAAGTATTAAATAAAATAAGTTGAAAGTGTATGCAAATTACAGGGTAGTCATGTAAAACTTTTCCTATATCTGAACCTCTATCGACGTATCTGCTCAATCGAAATGAAATACTAGACATTGTTTATTGAAGGCTGTAATGATTTAAAACAATAAAGCTTCCACAGTTACGGTTACAGTATGAAAGTTGCGAAATTTTGCGAATGACAACATTCATTTTTTTCCTGCGCAAATTGATCAACGCATTGAAAAGCTACAAATGGCGTTACAATGATACCCGTATTAACAAAATTACCTGCGTAAAATATTTGCAACGAACAGCATTGTAAAAGGGCCAATGGAAAGGTAAAAGAAAGGAAGGAAAAATTTTTATTGGAATAAAGGTTTCAAACATGCACACCTTCGAGCGCGATAATGCATAGCATGCGGGAGATTGCTGTTAATAATGATGAAAGTAACTTCGCAGTAGGAATCCGTATAACTTCACATTTTATGGCATCTTTCAATTATGACAAATTTCGTGAATTTGATATGTACATCTAATACTTTGATGATATTCCCAGAACCAGTAATCCATCGGAGTGAGATCGGGGGATCGCAATGGCCATGAAACTGCAAAGTTGCCGGAGATGACTCTATCTTTAAACGTTATACACGTTAAAACTTTGTAATTTCAATAAAAGTTTTTTTTTCATTTCCTTTCTTGTGCTGTTATTGGTCCTTTACAATGCTCTTCTTTGCAAATATTTTACACCGGCATTTTCGTCGCGTTTCTGTTGTTATAACGGTAGCTATGATTTTTCAATGGGCGTATAAATTTGAAAAAATAAGTGGAGGCTGCTTTTCGAAAATTTCGAAATTTTTACTGTGTAGGGTTCCTCTCTTTTATTCTCTTAGATGAAGTATCGAGGAACCTAATAAAATGCTAAGCGAATTGTCCCTTAGTTCAAAGAACAGAAAGCGTAAACTCATAAAGGGTTAATTACTCTTTATTCACTCAAAATAGGCAATACAATACTTCGAAGCATTTAGAAAGTAACTCTCAGCGAAATACTGTTAGGTGAACAAACTGTTACGAATTCTGTATATATAATTTTAGTGTATGAATAATTTTAGTGGCATTATATGTAAATTGTAGTAATTCTTCTTTAATATAGTATGAAATAGCTCAGAAGGCGAAGCATCGTCGAAAAATTGGAGTATAGGGTTAAATCCATTTAACGATGAGGTAAATGGTTATCCCCAAGCTGTGGATGTTGGTGACTAATCTTTGTCGCCAAATTTAATGAGAAATTGCTACAGTTGCAAGTTTAAAGACAATTTGGCCAGATATTGGTCCGATTCTTGTGTAAATGTAATTGTATCCGGCCCTATATAACTCTGATTGTATCCTCTTCTATGTAGCTGTAACTGTGTATGCCTTTTATCAACTTTAAGAAATCGAAACTTCTCGTAATCCCTCTGGCGGACGGGGGAAAACTATATATAGTACTGGAGAGAACATCAGTTTCAGTTTAGCTCAGAAATCTAACATTTTGCTCAGAAAAGAAGTATTGAGGGAACACTGTGTGGACTTTCACTTTTGAGGCACTTTTCATTGCCTTGTTTTCGAAGTTTAGTAGTTTGGAATGGTAACTACTGGTTGTTATCTATCATTCTGTGAAGAGCTGTACAAGTACTTTTGAATAGAAAGTTCACTAACTGCAAAGTGTCTTCAGAACAATCAATAGTTACAATTACTAAGATCGTTAAACACGATGCAATGCGCATCTAAAGAGCGAAATACGGACATCTCAGTACTCCGAATTCAAGTTGGAACTAGCAATTGAGAATAGATGCTCTCTCACTTAACTGCGATGGGTCTCACATAATTTTCCCGGGACGCCGGAAAATCTCTAGTAAATTCCATTTCTTGAAATTACTGGAAGTCATATGTGGTTAATGTTATATTTAAAGGCCGGATACGGTTACAGTCGCATACAGTAGTCAATTACATTTATTCAATTGCAATACCCATATGCAGTTATACAAGGACCGGATAAAAATGTCACCAAATGGTCGCCAAGTTCGGCTACGTTTGATGATTTTTCGCCAAACTTGTCAACAAAAATTAGTCGCTAAAACCATCGCCAGCTTACCGGTACTTCTCCATTTTAGCGAGATGGCCTTTACTCAATGTTAAATAGACTTGCGCCTGTGTTCTTACTTTTTCGGCAAAGCTTCGTGTATTTAGATTTTCATGCTATATTATACCAAAAAAAAAAAAAAAGAAAAGAAAAAAAGTTTCAGATTTTAAATTACGTCCAAAGGTGCGTTTTTTTAACATTTTGTGTCTTACCTTTATTTATTAAATATCATGTTCTTCGCACTTAAACCATAAAATTCAGTTACAGAACAACACCGCAAAATAATTTTAAACTGAGCATATCTTTAAACTTTCCTATACGCAATCTCACGCGCTGGAGATAAATTTTTTTTCTGTACAACGTTGGCATAGCTCGCTTTGAAATCCTTGAGTTTGTTAATCAAATTTTCGTTAAAGTTTTACAAAATATGAAATCGATAATAAACAAATTATAGATTTCAAATTTGGGTTTCCATATGCCCATATTCGCAGCAGGATTACGTCAGTCAAAATTCGATGGCTCTGTTACCGTCGTTTTACCACAATGCGAGAAACATACATACATTTATGCATATTCTTCATTATTTAATTCTTTAAATATAATGCAGGGCTGCAATATTTAGTGGCAAAAGCTTAAAAAGTAAATCGACATTTAATATTTCCGACGAAAATCGCAAAACGAAAACAATAGTCCTTCAGGGACAACAGTATCATTTGATATCTGCGCTTCATAATCTGACTTTAAGCTACAACTATGCTCACGAATGTAGGTCTCACTTTTTGAAACATCTTAGATATCCCAGATGAATCGGTAGGAAGATATTTTAAGAATATTTATCCAAAGAAACAGATTTAAAGTAACTGAAAACATTACTAGCGCTGATGAAATCATTCGTGTTTTCCATCTCATCCTTCCAAGAATACTAGACTTTAAAGATGTTTAATGTACACTGCACAAAAACAAAGGCACAGTTCCCTATGTCTTCATCTACTGGGACGGTTGACTAAATTCAAATTGCGTTTTTATGTCTCGAAAGGGCCAATTAGGATACAATTTTGTAAAATTTGGTGCGAAATTTACGGAGAAATTCAAAAATTTGTCATGGGGTATTTTTGTTAGTTTTTGCCAAGAATAACTAACTTGACGAACTTCTTAATTTATAGCAAATTATTTTCCATTTCTTTTTTCATTTCAGACGAGCGGAAAACGTTATCGTTCATACTTTCAGATATTTTTAACAAAGTGCGTAAACCACATTTGTGTTATCGCTTTTAAGAAATATGCCAAATTTCAAAGCGCGCAGATATATAAGTTCACGTATATCTTAGGAAATTTTGAATAAAAAACTTTTATTTTTTGCAAGTATGCTTAGAAATACATCTACTTTAAGATGATAGTAAAAATTTTATAGATTATAATTCAAACTTTTTTCCAAAAAATTTATATAAATTATTTAAAAATATACATTTTAAAAATAAATCATAAAAATGGGCGAATTCTATTTGGAATGAACCTAAATTTCCATATGCAAAAGGAAGAATCAAATAAGTTAAATAAACAAGAGAGATTAATAAATATATACCAAATTCAATTAACATGGAGGAACTAAAATTTTGAAAGCTATTTTTCTAAAAACCACTGGTGCGATTTTTACAACATTTGGTAGTTTGGCATAATTTGAGTCATAGAATCGAAATATGAAAAAACATTTTCATGTCATTTCAGAAAAAGTCCGATTTTGTGTCAAAATACCTATATTAGAACAACGCTACATATAATACATATCCTAAGTCGCACTTTCTAGGTATAAGAAACGCAATTTGAATTTTGTCAATCGGCCCAGTAGAACGGGAGATATAAAACTGTCACTTTTAGTCCAAAGGGGCTTCGTCCCTGACGGACTATTTTTTTTTCGTTTTGCGAGTTTGCGTTGAATCACTACAAACGGCTGTATCACTTTTCAAACTATTGCCCCCAAATCTTGCAGCCCTGTATTATATTTAAAGAAATTAAATAATGAAGAATCTGCATAAATGTATGTATATTTCTCCGAATGTGATAAAACAACGGTACCTAGAGCCATCGAATTTTGAATAACGTACGTTTCCACCCTCATGTGCGTATCTGGAAGCCCAAATTTGGAATTTGGAATTTGTTTTATTATCTATTTCCTATTAGATAAAACTTAAACGAATTTTCGATGACCAAACTTAACGATTTAAAAGTGAGCAATGGCAACACTCTACGAGAAGAAAAAAGCTTTTTATCTCCAGCGCGCGGAACTGTGTATCGGGAGTTCTAAAGATATGCTCATTTTAAATTATTTTGCGATACTGCTGTTAAACTGAATTTTATGGTTTAAGTGCGAAGAACATATATTAATAAATTAAAGTAACACACAAAACGTTAAAATACGCCCCTTTGGACGTAATTTAAAATCTGAAACCTTTCAGATTTTATTTTATTTAATTTATTTATTTATTGCACAGTGTACCGTAGCCAGAAAAGTAAAATCATCCGACTAATTAATTTAGAGCAGAACTGGTGGAATGGAAAAGATTGAATTTCTAGACGAAAATCACGAAATGAAGATATTTTTAAAGTGTTAAAACTTTATCTTGAGAAGCGAAGAAAAATGACTTCGGACGTTTATTTCTAAAGAAAGCCTTAAGGAAATATATAAAACAATAAGAAGATAAATCCTGAAATTTTGTTCTTTTATGTTAAATATTATATAGTTATAATTTGAAACTTTAAAAACTGAAATATATTAATACTTTCCAAAATATTAATAAGAATTAAAAGAATCAAAACATTATACCAAAAGTACATTTTTATTACATAATATCACTCTATTGTTCATCACAGTTTTCATATCTCACCTTAAATTAAAATTTTTATTATACGTCTTTTTATTTTTTTAACTTATTACGTGCTCCGCCCTTGGGCATTACACGGAAAGGGAGGGATGCTCTGTGGAGGACGTTTTTAAGGGGAAATTGCTCGTATCCACATTACACATGGGGAAAAACACGAAAACGCCCATGCAGCCAGCCCGTTTGCTGAAACTCGGACCCCGAACTACCAGTGTTGAGCGGCTTTTACCACTCGGCAGCTGATGGGCCATCTTTTTATTTATGTATCATTTCTTTATTGGTCAATTGAAAGAAGTTCAAACGGTGCTTCGTTGTGTCAGGATCTTTTGTCTTCACATTTTCATTATTTCAAATATTTACTTTTTATTTTTTTTATTTTTATCTTGAAAAATATTCTAATTTAAATATTTTTCAATTATAATTTGAATAATTTTTATTCTTGAAAAATATTCTAATATTTTTCAATGTTTCTTATTGATAAATGTTTTATTTTTATTTAATTGTTTTTCCTTAAACATCGCGATTCTCGGCTTATATGAAGTAGCCATAGTCGATTTTGAATCTTTGTCGAATTTTTTTTAAGCAATACAGCTAACTGACTACTATTTCATCATTGTTGTTTCAGTATTATATATATGTAACAAGAATTTAGATAATGATCTAAATGATGATGAACCTACATGAAAACGGAGACGTGGTCATGGCCAGTTATTACAGTTCTTTATTTTTGAGAAGTCGTAGCTGAAGAAAACATACATAGCTAAATATTGAAATGAACATACATAACTAAACGGGCACAAAAGCTTTCGTTCTTCAACAATTACAAAACCTCTTTCTTCATATTCGTAATAATACAACTGGAGAGAAACTCAGATGAGGTAATACATGTCAACCATGCAAAAGAGTGAGAAGGAAGAAGATTAGGTTATCACTTTACTAATTTTGGTTTTCAGTTTTCTCCTATTTACTTATAAAAGTTTTTAAAATTGTAATTGGGTAAATACTTTAACTTTTGCGCTTGTGTCTAAGTGCATGAGTCATTTTATTATGTTCGTATAACTTTGAAATGACGCACTTCAGAATGATTTATTAGAAGCATATTTCTATTTTCGGGATAAAAAGGAGAAACATCCAAATGGAAATTTTAGGAGTTATTATAAATAAAGAAAGCAGGAATTTTATTTCATGTACATATTAAAATAAACAGAATACAAACAAACTGCACTTGAACAATTAATATATGAGACAATATTATAACAAGAATTGCAACCTAAAACAAGGAGCACTGTGGGTATGACATTCTTACGATGTGATGTGAAGTTGATTTCAAACTCCAGAAGTTTATATCACTGCAATATGGGAAACGATTATGAAAAGACAAATTAATTTAATCATGACGATCATTAAACCAAAATTTAATAGACATGAGTAAGAAGCCAAGCTACGCATTTGTTGTATTTCAGCTCCACTGCGAAATTAACACACTTGCAAGAAAAACGAATGCACAGGCAACCTTAGTATGAACCAATTCGAATGAACACAGAAAGTTACGTATTTCTGAATGTTTATTACTATGAAAGTATCAGGGCTCAACTAGTATTATGCAGAGAGACTTCAGAGAAAATGCTAGATGTTTGCAACTGTCGTGAAAGGGAAGGTTAGGTTAAGTTGATTGATTAAGGTTAAAGCTATCTGCTATCTCTATAGGCTATCTACCTATAGAGATAGCTATCTACCTATAGGGAGAAAGGCCTTCATGGAGGACTTTTTAAGGAAAACTGGTTCGAATCCACGTTGTACATGGGGAAAAACACGAAAACCAACCATACAGACAGCCGGGATATGATCCCATGTCAAATTACCAATGTTTAGCGACTTTATCACTTGACCGCCGGTGGGCCCCGTGAAAGGGATGGAGAGTAACTTGTAGTACAGGCGACGTTAAAGTTGCGAATAGATGGTGAAGAAAGGATCCTTTCGCCTTCTGTAGGCTTATGCAGATGTAATGTGCTCAAAGTGTAATGTGATTTTAATGTATGCATATTTATTTATCCATGTATAAATATTTCTTTATTCATCTATGCATGTGTAAATGTATCCTGCACCGCATAATGTTATATATTTTCCCTGTATTATATTAAGTAGTTTCTGCGTGTATATGTAATGCATATAATCATTGTTATATCCCGCGCATGCCAATATATAGTGTTCGTATTTCCATGCATATTTTAATCAAGTCATATGGTGACTGTTCAACGTATTTTTATCAAGTCATATATTGTAAAAGTATTATTCAATGTAACAATATGTGTAACTGCGTGTAACTATAATTTGTGAGTGTAATTATGATTAGTTATCAAGGTCATCTTCTGAAATCATGTAATATGTATCTTGAACGACGTATAAGACACTGTATTTATATATATATATAATCAATGCATATTAATTCAGCATACTAATTCAGCCAGACGCCAGTGTGCCCCTTCCCCTCTTGACATCTGAGCTGTTCTAGTCAATGGTGGACGTGATACTGTACTGATTAACAAGTATGGTAGAGGCACAGTGCCCACGTGCCCCGCCACTTGTCGGCTTCTTGGCGTTTTTGAATGGGGTTTCTCCCCAAAATTGGTGATTCCACAGGAACGTGGAAATCGTTCCGATCAAAAACGGCGTATGCATCTTTTTCGCTCTTTTGCTGCCCTGTTCCTGGTTCGGCTGGCTGAAATCTTTATAGCAGCGACGAGGGGCAAAAACTTTGCTCCCTCGGACTTCAGCATGAAATTGCCATTCGACTTTTCTCGATAGCCTGTTTTTTTTTCATCAAGAGGAGATCTCGTGAACACAAAAATTTCCTTTTTCGGGAATTAAGCTCTCATAACTTATTCTTTAAGGGGCAATATTTCTCTCAAACCTGTGAGCTTTCTCCATGGCCCTTTGCACTGGATATCTCAGTCATTCATTTTTAACTTCATTAACGGAATTCTTATCTGCCGCAACCCTTGTTTGAAGTGAAGGACCTTTCTACTGGGCAAGTCTTTGCACCGGAGTTTGATTTCGGAGCTTTCTGCCATCTTGGGTTCCAGTGAAAATGCTACTTTGGACCTGCTGAAGGGTGAATCCTGTCTCCTTCTGTTCCATCTTTGCCACTGATGTTTCCAGTTACAGTAGTTTTCTCCAACTTTAGATTGTTCCGCCTTTCCAGTTCCCGTCAGATGGGTTACGTGCAGCTGCTTCCTGATTTTTGGATTAAGAAAACGGATAAGTTTTCAATTTTTTAAATGTGGATTATTTTGTAACATTTAAACTTCGACGTCAATAATATTTCTGAAATGAAAGTTATTAATGTTAAATTAATTATCTAATTAAAGTGCAATAGTGCGTAGTTAAAATTAAGTTAACTTGGTAAATAACGTTTCTTTGGTGCGACTATCTTATTTTATTTTTTTTTGAGATTCTAATTTACTGTGCAATATTGTTATTCATTTTGTCTCTTAGATGGCTATATAACGGAAGTTGCTATTTGTAGGTCAGTTGGATTCAGTGCAATATTTTATTTTAAACCTTATATTTTTTGTGTAAAGTTCCCATTAGTTAGATATAAATTAATATTTTCTGCTTAATTCTCTCCGTTTACTCGGTGGTTGGTTTACCCCACCGGAGCAAGATCAGTTGTGCGTATGTGTCAATCGGTGCTTTATCACGTGTATTTTGTGCAGTAGTAAATTTCCTAAATACATATACCGGTAAATATAAAGCTTTAGAATTAATAGCAATTTTTCTGTAACAACCTGTTAATGGTGCTTATTATGAAAATATTTGTGTTTATAAGTTTGGAATGTACTAAAATGTTTACTATTCTACTTTAAACTCCCTAGAGAGTTGATAATAAGCTCCTATTGTATCTTTAAACTGTTTCCTGTAACTCGTATCATAATTCAAAGAAACTTAAGCTTAGTTAAAATACATAAAGTGTTCGTCTGAATTTTGTTTTTATGACTTTGTGTTTACCACGCTCTTGCAAACCACAGGGGGTGTTCCTAAAATTCACAACGCAATGCTGTTTATGAAATATTCTATTTTTTTTCAGAGATCGTTAACTCGTTCCCTTTTTAAAGTTTACCGTTTCAAGGTACTACCACTCTTTGCAATAGAACATACCCTAACATACACATACCGTGACATATATATGCCACACACATATGCTACTATTATATAACCGTATATTCTATTTGACATGATTAATATTGGTAAGCATATACCTAGAAAGAATCCTAGACATACCGCAACAAATCTATATATACTACTATTTCATGCGGGATACTTAGTACTACAATCTATAGAGTCCGCATAGATCTATGGGATCCGCGTAGATACTGTCCTACTGCTTGCAGTTTTTCTATCATACGTTTCAATTTGCTGACTACTGCTGGCTGCCAAAGAGGAGTTTGAATGAAGACTCATCGTTCGGATGAGGCATGTGCCACTCTTCCGTTAGCGGACATTCCGCCACATAGTGTTCTGGAGTGCCAAATCCACCACATACACAGGAATTTGGGGCAGATATTCCCCTTTTAAAGAAGTATTCTGGTAGAGGTGCGTGACTCGATATATATTTGGTCAGCTGAGGAATCGAATAAAGACGATCCTTTGTTACTTTGTGACAGAAGTCATGTGTCCGTCTACCTTGTGGTATTTCGTCCAATTCCTCCTGCCACTTTCTCAATGTAGACTCCCGTACTTGTCTTTTAAGTTGAGATCTATTTGGCAGCAGAATGGACAAGTCTTATGCGTTGATCTTTTGAGCTGCTTCCTTGGCTAGCTCGTCCGTTTCCTCGTTCCCCTTGTGTCCGGTGTGAGACTTTATCCAGGAGATAAGGATGCTGCTTGAACGATGCTGATCTCTTAAAAGACATTGAATGTCCGCTATAGGCGGTGCCTGATGATGCGGATTCCGGACGGCAAATATGACGGACAGGCTGTACGTGATGATATGAATTTTGTGTTTCTTATAGTGCCTCGCTGCTAGAATGGTTTGTCGAATTGCCACCGCTTCCTGGAACACTGAATTTCCATGACCTAGACAGCTCTCCCATGTGTTCAGAATATCTGAATTTTGTTTGTACTCAATCCGTCTATAGACATTGTACTGAATCCGTCTACAGACATTGTACTGAATCCGTGTACATCTTGTTCTGAATCCATGTACAGACACACAATATCTCTCAAGAAAATAATAAGTCTGGTATATGTTTGTTTATATATTTTTTGCTACACACTCTAAGGTCCATTTAAACGATATGGCACCTTGCTCCAAATCAAGATTTTTTGTTACAAAGCTGCAGAATCCGTTTACCTCCTCCAATGAAATAAATTTTAATCTTTGCTTCGAGGCTTTGAGATCTTTGCCCGTAAGAAATCTTATTTCAAAACGCGTATCCGCTGCGGGTTTCCCGAGATCTGCTTCTCATTAAGAGAATAGAACGCATACTCTCTTTCTCTTTGCAACAGACACAGAAAAGAAAGGACCCTTCATTCAGATTCTAACTTTTCTTACACGGGCACCTGCATTTTTAACTCTGAATGCCTATTTTATCAACATTTCTTGTCAAGGGGTCCGCAACATTTAGAAATAACCTTGTAGCATTCATTATTTTAATTAACCAAATTATTTTTAGTTTGAACTTTCCTATCGAATTCTCAAAGTTTCAGTTGCTGCCCGAATTTAGCGCGAGTGAGATATTTATGCAAATCGCATATATCTGTTAGCAGTTAAAAGGCAGGAGTTAACGAGGGGAAAGACAGTGCCTTGGAGTTATCGCCGTAAGGCTGTGCGCGCCAAGATTTCCTCTGTCTACTGAAAGTTCGCCTTTATAGGCATTTGCAATTACTAGTGTTTGCTAGTGAAATTCGCATTGTTGCATTTCACTAAGAGTAAGCTTCCCTCGCCGTCCTACGTAGAATTAAGTTAGGGAATTGAATTTGTTAACACACTTTATTTTTATATTATTTTAGTTCAGCCCAAGTAGTGGCTTACTCTCAA
>KK113904.1:18258-50325 GCA_000611955.2 Stegodyphus mimosarum
ATTCTGTGTAAAACTTTTCCAGTATTCAGCTATCTTTTTTACGCGTTCTAATAACAAGCAGGATTTAAAATAATCCCTTCTTTTAGATTCGTATAAGGTATTAGCAATTACGTGTAACTTAAAGAAAACGTTCCTACTCTCCAGTAAAATGGAAAATAACATCGTTTCACTCAGTCCCGTGTACCTACTTCACGTTCACAGGGGTTTCCCCATCACCTTAAAAACAAGCTGTGCTTTTTCTCAGAGTTGAATCCTGGACAAAAGAATAACCAGTTTGGTGAGGTAACTGTTGCATCAAAAGAAAACATGGATTAATTGTTTTCATTTGGGATTTCCTCGCAATTAAAGGTTTATTCAGTTTATACACAGAATGATTCATAAATATGTACGTCAAATCGCTTAATCTTATGTTATCTCAGGGAATGTGAAACTACGGTAAAGCTATAACTTCAAGAGATAAATGTGTCTTATCTACATACCACTGTATGAATTAAAGTTCCGGTATGTTTATTATGAATGGGAATCACATGTTTTTAATTTCACTGCTTAGTTTCTCGAAGAAAATTAGATATTATTGAATATATATTATTATATAGAAGAATTATTATTGAATATATATTATTATATACAAGTACTAATGAATTTAAGTTAATACCAGAATAAGAAAGAAGTTGGCCACATTTCGCAAACAGTTAACAGTAAATATATTAATAAATTTACATATTAATATATTTACTATTTGCTATTACTTTTTACTATTTACTATACTACATATTATTTTATATTCTAAAATACATAAAGGGATGGCTCTGGTAACCTATTCTTGTCATATACCTCTTAACGTTCATGGGCTACTAAAAGGATAACATTAAATACTATAAAAATGATGACAGCCCACGGTCACATGGAAAATATTTTTGTAAATTTGTAGAGACATTAGGTTATTACGAAGCTAGAGAGATTGAAAAATGAGCCCCGCCTTCGCCGGGAATCGAACCACGGATCTCTCGCTTACGCGTCGAGCATGCAGACCACTACACCATGAAGGCATGCGAAGAAGGCGGGTGAAATACCTTATATACTCCCCCTTTTAAAGGGCGACTGGGTTTTGGGGACCCAATCGCCAAATCGCGGTGGTGGAGAATCATCACCCACCACCTTTTTAGTTCGAGCGCCAGTTGTAGAGACATTAGGTATTTTTTTGGAACAAGAGAGATGAAAAATATGCAATGCCTTCACCGGGGATTGAACCACGGACCTCTGAAATACCGGCTCAGTGTGCTGACCATTACACCACGAAGGCACGCTAAGAGTGTGGGAGATATACCTTATATATCCCCTTTTTAAAGGGCGACTAGGAGTTTAGGGGACCTAGTTGCCAAATCTTGGGTGTGGAGAGTCATCATCCACAACCATTTTAGTTCGGGCGCCACTGTAGAGACATTAGGTTGTAGCATTCATTATTTTAATTAACCAAATTATTTTTAGTTTGAACTTTCCTATCGAATTCTCAAAGTTTCAGTTGCTGCCCGAATTTAGCGCGAGTGAGATATTTATGCAAATCGCATATATCTGTTAGCAGTTAAAAGGCAGGAGTTAACGAGGGGAAAGACAGTGCCTTGGAGTTATCGCCGTAAGGCTGTGCGCGCCAAGATTTCCTCTGTCTACTGAAAGTTCGCCTTTATAGGCATTTGCAATTACTAGTGTTTGCTAGTGAAATTCGCATTGTTGCATTTCACTAAGAGTAAGCTTCCCTCGCCGTCCTACGTAGAATTAAGTTAGGGAATTGAATTTGTTAACACACTTTATTTTATATTATTTTAGTTCAGCCCAAGTAGTGGCTTACTCTCAATTTGAAGAGTTGTAAATATTTGAATTAAAGGGTCACTTTTAAACCCTCCTTCTGACTTTGTAGTTCTTCAACACTAAAGGACATAGCCTAGATCTGCTCACTGTCCTCTACATAAGGTTTCACAGCTTATGCTCACGAAGAGAGTTAAGAGATTGAAGGAGAAACCTTACAACCTTGAAGCTAGAACCTCTACGTAATCTTCTTTGCAAGTCCACTTGGTTTCATCTAGTTCCTTCCCTTGCATGTCCAGTTGCTTTGAACTTTTAATCCTGCATATGGCCTCGGCTTATGACTAAAAACAATTTTTAAGAAGCCATTGAAGGAAACCAAATTTTCAATTTTATCTTTACATACCAATGCGAAAAGGTCTCGAAAGCAGCTATGCTTCTTTTTGCGTCATTTCCCTCTTTGGCAACTAAAAAGGTTAAATTATAAGGTATTTCTACCGCCTTCTTCGCATACCTTCCTGGTGCAGCCGTCAGCATTCTGGGAGCGTATTCCAGAGGTCCGTGGTTCGAGCTCGGGAAGGCGTTGCTCATTTCTTCAACTTTCACATTTAAAATAATCCTGTTATCTCTACAACTGGCGCCCGAACTAAAAAAGTTGGTGAATGATGATTCTCCACCACCGGGATTTGGAGATTGGGTCCCCTAATCCCCAGTCGCCTTTTAAAAAGAGGAGTATATAAGGTATTTCTCCCTCCTTCTTCACATGCCTACGTAGTGTAGCGGTCAATACGCTGGGCGCGTGTTCCAGAGGTCCGTGGTTCGAGTCCCTACGAAGGCGTTGCTTATTTCTCACATCTCCTGCTTCTAAATAACCTAATGACTCTATAAACTAAGGAAAGTTGTTATTAAATAAAGAATGCTCAACTATAGACCTCTCATAAAAATAAAGAAATCTAATGAGAAGTAGATAGTATACCAGATTTTGGTAACTATTGTTGTGTTTCGTGATGTAAGAGTGGCAGATTTTTAGTAACTGAAGAGTATCCACTTCAATGTTTATATTGAAATGTTTTTGAGTATTTTGTCATTTGCCAATATATTTTCTGTTTTAAAAAGTCCTCAGATAAAAATCAATGGAAATATTATATATCATGAAATCAGCATAAAATATTATCCTCATTATTGGAATATAAAATATAAAATAAATCAATTTTTTATTTTGCAATAATTTTCCTTTTGTTATTTGTCTGACATATTAAAAAATTGTTTATCATTTTTTAAATGCAATCACTTCCCACAGAAAGCTCAATATTACAGTATAACTTTCAATAGTTCTTTAATACAGTGCTAGAAAATAATATTTTCAAAACTTTCACATATTTATGTGTTTGTGTTTCTAATGGCTACAACACCCATTAGTAAATGGAAATCATTTGTATTCTGAATTTACTTTTCTATTTATAATAATAGTCAACGGCATGCAAGCAGCTTAAAATAAACCAGCAGTTTTACTCTTGATTGTTAAACAAATTATGAAAACGCTAGGTTTTGCATATATTAATCATTTATCATTATGGGGTTTCAAACAAGTGCATCAAACTGCACAGTATAATCTGTGTATTTCCCTATAAAAATTTATAGTTGACGAACTTTAGCAAAAATAAATCCTTATTTATGTGTTATTTTGCTGGCATGTTTTATTTAACCAGATCAATTCAATCCTATATTTGTACATATTCAATGCACTATTACGGCATATCTTTTATATAGGTTACTTAATTTATTTTGAATGAACTGAGCAGAAAATTAGAATATTTTTGAAATAATGTCTAAATCTGGTTCCTTCTAGTCATCTCTAAATTACAGTGCTAAGTCTAGTTTCTAAAAATATACTTTCAAAAACATTCATTTCAAACATACATTTCTAAAACACATTTCAAAAGTATTCAATACTTTATTTCATTATTAATCTGTTAAAAAAATTAAGTTGATTTTAGTTCATTGCTATGGGAATGAATAAAGTAAAATAAATAAGATGAAAGTTGAAGGAAACAAAATACAAATGTCTAAGAATGTATGTGAACACAGAAATACATCATACTATGAATGAAAATTTAAAAACGGGCAAATAAATTACTCTGAGATTATAGTCCTACTATTTTAAGAAATAAACTTTTGCTCAGGTGAGTCAGTTACTTTAATGCACTGCTTATCACTATAGAATTTCCAGTGAGAATTGACAGCTTCTTTGGCAACACGGCTTGCACACATGCGATTGAAACACTTTCAATATTAAGTTCATACTGACTTTCTTCTGAACTGCAGTTGTCTTTTATAAGGACAGGAATATCGTATTTTACTTCCTCGCATTTTATGCTCATTCTGTTGTGCCTCCTGTAGCCCCTAGGAATGTATGAAGCAGTTGAGTTACACCTGATATTCGTCAAAACTTGAGGAATCCGATCTTCCTTGTAGTCTTGTTCTTTATAAAATGCACAAACGGAGTTTCTTGGATTCAAGTCGTGTAATATCGAACACTCATCTGCCGAAGGGATCCTTCCAAGCATGGAATCGGTAGACTCAGTTTGTTCCTCCGTTGCAGAAGAAGCATAAACAAGGAATTTTGCGTCACTACTGCTGTTCTGATTACTGAGAGCAGAATTTTCTTTTATACAAAGATCATGATTAGAGATCTCATCTGCATTAAGGGGATACATAGAACTGCCAGAGATGTAGCACAGAAGACAAAATACTGTCGCAATTGTGGAAAAAGACTCCATCTTCAGTCAGTCTGGGAATCGGTGAGTAGATGCTTGCTGAGTGTGATTGAAGGAAGCATGCCTTTCATTTTTATGAGAATTACAGGAAACATTTTGAATTCCACCTTGATAAGAATCGTCGTCTGATTTTCCTGCGGTATGTCAATCAGTAAAAATATGTATTTGCCTGAATTTTCCCTTTTTTTGAGGTAAACAAAATTCATCTGATAAGACGATCTTCCCTATTTACATAGCAAAATAAAATTGTTTGATAATATTTAAATTTGAAGAATAAGAAAAATAGTTTTCTCTAGGTGATGGGAGATAACTTTTACTTATCTATTAATATTTATTTTTATTTTATTTTCAGAATTCATATGATATTAACATTTTGTGCGAACCGTAGGGGTTTCTAGTGTTTATGTTAGCTGTGTGTTTGCGTTATTCCCTGCTGATAAAAATGGCAATCTGATTTTCCCGTATTATCACTCTCTGTTCAGAATGCGGCATTCACCTGAGTTTTCTATCCTTTTGTGGAAAGTAAAATTACCTGATAAGATAAGCTGATAGTTTGACAACTTATAAATTTACATTTTTGTTTCTATATATGGAAATAAATTTAAATAAAATATTTTCAGCTTTAAAATTTTACTTTTCAAGTAAAAGGTGATACATATAATAAATTATTTCATTATATGCTTGAAGCTGTACGAGAATTTATGAGGGAATAAATGCTTAACATCCGCATATTAATTTTTTGAAAACTTCTTGTCATTACTGTTTTTTAAATCCCATCTGTTATTATAATTGATTGAAAATTCATTCTTCAACACTGAGTTGCGTTAATTACACCATGTACTTATAAGATTTAATAATACTTAAAAAATATCCTTAACTTAAGGTAAAAACTGATAGTAAGAGACGCTCTGAAATTTAAACATACATCGCAATTCGTACATTACATCGATGACAATCTTAATTTGGTTAGATTTTGAATAAAAACTCTATCGATCTCGAATATGCTTAAACGCACAAATCTTTTTGAAAATGTCAGGAACGAAAACCAACAATACCGTATATAACGACTTTTATATCTTTGTCTAAAGCGTTTTTTATACTTTTTTCAAAGTCTATACACATTCTCACTGAAATATAACTACTCTTAAAATCATCCATTTTAGCATTCATTTTCCATCCATGTTAGGTTAGCGTAAACCACATTCATGTTACTGCCCTGTTACCTTCCACCTCAATTTCTTTCTATGTGTTCTAAGCAAAGGTTATGCGAAGCAGAAGTAACATATAATTTTTGATGAATTAAGACACGCTACAAGCGTATCTTAAGACACCATAGTAGGGTTTGTGATCTCTGAAGCGAAGAGCTTGAATGCGTGTTCTGTTTCCAATCCAGTTCTTAAACTGAACTCTCAGAAAAAGAGGAACTCCTAAATAGATTATAAGTTTATTATTATCTAATCTAATACACAGTCAATGGTAACCCAAAGTAAGAGAAAGTCATAATTTTATGTCGAACATATTTTATTATTTATAAGACGGAAGTAGCAGATTGAAAAATAATTAGTAGCGTTTATCAGTAAAAGTTGTTTCCCATAAAATGAACTGAAATTCTCGATAACTTCATCATTTTATTTCCAGTATATAGAGAAATGAAAACATCATTTGAAATTCTTGTCAGTGGAAAATTAGTATACATTATACAATGTCTTTCTTTCTCACAAGAAATTGCGGTCAATGTTTGTATTAATCCCAGCCGATTGCTTTAAAGTTCTGCTCAGGTAAAGATAATTGATCTGCTTATGGCTTAGTTCATTGCCTGTGTAGTCTCATGCTACTTTCATCAACGTTTTGATTTAAGTATCTGTTACTAATTAATTATATCGCCACAAGTAGTGGTTTATTTGTAGTACATATCGTGCTTTTATGTTAAAAGTTCAGTTTAAAAAAGTTGTTGTTTAAATCTTCGTAAGTCTTTGTTATACTATTTTCAGACCCAACGCAACTCGTTAGTTGTTTAGTAGAGCTTAAGACTTAAATTCAAATATCAGTTCGATTGCAACCTTATACGTGGCGCCAAATTAACTACAAACCATGCTACATAATCAATCAATGTTTAGCCTGCCCCCCCCCAAGAGATCAAGTTCCTCCTTCACCAGAATGTCCGATGGAAGACTTCAGTTTTATCATCAATACCATGCGCACATCAATCAAACCGGCCACTATTTTCGATGGTAGAATTTCCTTCTTGGAACAATAAGAAAGGCACTTTTTTATTACACGCCGTTGCAAAATTAGAGAAGGTCATCATAGCAATTCCTATGATTAGAGGAAATGCCAAGAGCTGGTATAAAAGTATCGATAAATTTTATTAGGTGAACCATACAGCAAAAACTGAAAGTCTAAAGTGTTTAAAACCGCCTTTCTGAAAGCATTCCCTGTGATTAAAGAGGGGACGAAATTAGAGTGGAACTTTTAAAAGAACATTAGGCTAATGCTATACAATTACCGAATTTTATTTTGAGAAAAGTACAGGTCGTAAACTTATTATAAGCTGCACACTTTCCCTATCTGTTGAACGTGCTTACTTATATTCAACTCGGTACACAGACCTGTGCATTTATTTAATTTCATACCATCTATATGTACTTATATTTGCTTTTTAACACTTATATCTTCTGTTTGTGTCAAATGGCGTAATAATATTACTATATAATACGTAGTACAAATAGCATACAATACTGTTTCGTACGTACGGGTTCGTTATGGATTGAATGCACAAGTCGTTAAAAAGTTAACAAAAATTTCTTCTTTCTACAAGAAATATTTCTTCAGAGATATTCGTACAATATCACAATATCTCAAACGTTAAACAGAATTCACTTTAAAACAGATAAAGTTAATCCAATCTTCACAGCGAATTCGCTATAATCAATCACAGTATTAAGCAAACAAACAGCAGTTCGCTTTAAACAGCTACAACTACAACTGAGATGAGGTATTTAAATTCGGCTTTTATAAGCTTTTGAATTAGCACAATATCCTTCTTTTACTTTTCCGATTTTTCTGGATTGCAAAAGCAATTACGAGATATTTTTTATTAAATATTAAATGCACGCGTTCTTATATTTTTACTTTTCCGGCTCAGCTTTCTCTTACAATTTGTCACGCGCTGTGTTGCACAGGAAAATGAAACAACTTTCATTACAATTATAAATAAAAATAGCCAAATAAATATGAAATCCGTAACAATACTATCTAATACTACGAGTATAATGCTATTACTATATATATTTTCATTTTATTTATTGCTCACATACCTTGATCATACGTCCTCCTACATAAGCACATGCACTTACTTTAGGAGGGGTAATTTTCAGATGTTCACGTCAAGCTGTTAAAATTTCGTTTTCCTGCGATTGCTTAAGGTAGTACATGTTCTTAAGTCTTTTAGAAATCATAATACGCTCTCAACTTTAGCATGTTGCAGTGATAGACCGACAGTTCCACACAACTCATATCACTGTTATAGTGCATTATAGTTTACGTAGCTTCCAACGAGTTGGCATATAAACTCCAGATGGCTAACACCCCGGACGGAAGGCAACTCAATAGGTTTCAGTGAATAGCTCTGGTAGCATGTCTGCAGCATACATTTAAACATGGATAACACACAGAAGACAGCTTCAATTTGCAAGAACGAGCCAAGAAGCTGCCACGAATTACAGTGACATCAGGGAAGTATTGTAATCTTTACCGGTTCATTATCAGATGAAAAATCAATACGGTGATAGGTTTATAGCTTGACTGATTGTGGAGAGCAGCTCACCCACCTGACCACAAACGGCTGTGTGACTTAATTAGGTTGTTCTGTTCACACATTCCCGAAATACACTCACTAAGCAGAATTCCTACTGTTGACCAATTATTATTAATGTAATTCCTATTCTTTCTTGATAGACTTCTTGCGGTGTCAAAATTTGTTAAAATACACTCCACGTTAGAAGTTCTGTTTATGATGAAATCTTTCTTCCACGAAGTGTTTAGCATCTTTACCTTCTCTGCAGCTGCCGCAGAGGTCGCAATTCGAAGATTAAAATCCTTTAAAGTAGGCAGAGAAACAGCCATGACCCGTTAAAATTTCATTTAAACCTATGACACTATAAGTTTGTTCTTTTCTATTGGTACGGTGATAGGTCACATATAAATGCCTGAATTATCTGTACCACCATGATCAGCATAGTGATTAGCGTTACTGGCTGCTGCATCTCTAGGTCCGGATTCCAGTAGTCAAGAAAGGCAACAATGCAACTATGGGAAACATTGTAAGGTTTTAGTTAAACTAACCAAGTTTTATTTTAATTTAAATCTGTCTATCTCCTCTCTGCTTCAACTTCCCGTCAGAAGAAGCGCGCGGTTTCAGCTTATGCTAATTTTGAAGTACAGCGAAGTACTATTTAAGCCAGAGGTAGAAACCTCTTAGCGTGAGAGAACTTAGTCTCAGACCACGGTCAATCTGCTCAACGTTCGTCTGACCAGCTAGCAGTTTAAATTTATAAGCCATAGTGCTTGCTACGTGATTGCATTGTAAAACAATTTGAAGTGCGTTAGTATTAGTATATCTTGCTACGCACCCTTTTAGGTAGAGGCCAACTTCCGCGATTAGCTCTGCGAAGCAAACTTTAATTTAAGTTCTATTTTAAGTTTAGTTTTAAATTGTTTGATTGTTAAGTTCGACCCAAGTGCGGTCTTTTACTTTCTGTATCTCTCCCGAGTTGGGAAGTTTGTAACTAATAGTGATTCAATAAAAGAGGATTTCAAATCCCTTCACGTGCAGTTACTATCCAGCCCCAGCAGTACATCAGAACAAAGCTCACATTTCATCAGCTCACTGTTCCAGTTCAGGACTGAAAACCTGAGAAGAAACACCCTGGTAAATATTTAAAACTGTTCTCAAATAACACACACAGAATACTCAGTCCTGATAACATGACAAGGGAATTTCGGAGCATCACAATCAAAGCAGTTGGCATCACTCTTGGACAACATGGCTGTATCACTTCTCATCTTATTTTCCATGACGTTCTGAAGCTCTGAGAAATTGTATGTTGGTTTAAGCAAATTCTTGGTAACTGAAATAAAAGAGAAACGTGTTAATGCTTCTCAAGAGCTTATGAGGTTGTTGATGAAGTACTCTCTGCAAAGAAAAAAGAAGGACAGTTCTATATCTTTCATTCTACTGAGCCGATTGTCGAAATTTAACTTGAAAAGCGTAAATTAAATCTTGTCAACTGGATCAGTAGAAGGTGAGATATAGAATTGCCCATTTTTTAATGCGAAGTGTACCTCTGTAGTCCGTTATCAGTGTATATGAGAATTAGTTTTCACTTTTGAATTGTAGTAACCTTCACAATAGTGAACTTCAGTTGTCTTCCATAATCCAATCGAAAATTTCTTTCTCGTGATATCCGCATAATCACGACGTAAGTGCGTTGAATTAGACGAAGACTATGTTCACTGAATACTGATAACCTAATTAATAATAAATATTCTGAATTATATGGAGAATATGTTCACTAAACACTGATAACCTTATTAATAATAAATACATTTAATTAGATGGAAACTACATTCACTGAATACTTATAACCTAATTAGTAATAAATATTCCTAATTAATAATAAATATACTGAATACAGAAAATTCGATTTACCATTGAGCTAAATAACATATTATTTATTTGAAAATTCTTGCCGTTCTCATTTAAAATGCTGTCTATTAGATATGATTGTAAATTCAACTTTCAATTTTAAGTTTTGTTAGTTGCGTCGTATACTCATGAAAATTAACAGCATTCATGTAGTTTTAATGTAAATCAAGCATAGTCGTGACTTTTATGGAAACCATTGAATGCAGTAGAAGTAATATATTAATTTTTTAAAAACTTAAATTGCGTCTTTTATGCGTAGGGATTGTTAGTATCCGTAAACCAATTTACTGGTTTACCTTTAAATCGAAGAAAATAGCCTAAAACTTGTATCTATAATTTAATATTTTTTACCAGAAAAATACCGGATTTTCACCAGTGACAAATAACATACATCAATATAATGTTTATATGATTATGTTCTTCCGTACAGAAACATCCCTAAGCCTTTTAAACAACTCCAAAAACTTATAATAGAATATATAATTAAAAATAAGTAACAACAACAAAGAAATAAAAGGAAAGAAAAGAAAATCTGAAACTTTCAGATTTTAAATTACGTCCAAAAGGGCGTTTTTCTAACGTTTTGTGTGCTACATTTATTTATTAAATATCATGTTCTTCGCACTTAAACCACATAAAACTCAACTCAACAGCAATATTACAAAATAATTTAAAAACGGCATAGAATTAGAATTTCTGATAAACAGTCTTGCGCGCTGGAGATAAAAATGTTTTTTTTTCTACAGTGTTGCCATTGTTTGCTTTGAAATTGTTGAGTTTGTTAATTAAAAATTTGTTAAAGTTTTTCAAAATTTGACATAGACAATAAAGAAAAATCGAAATTCAAAATTCGGGCTTCCAAGTGCCCATGTTCGGTTAGAGGACTACGTTATTCAAAATTTGAAGGCTCTAGATGCCGCTGTTTTTTTACAATGTGAGAAACATTCATGCATCCATGCAGGTTCTTCATTATTTAGTTTCTTTAAATATAATACATAATATTTGGTGGCAACAGTTTGAAAAGTAAATCAACGCAAAAAGTGAAACGACGTAAAACGCCGTTTTGAGACTAATAGCACTTTGGGTCTAACGCCGCTTTGGGCTAATAATCAACAAGATATCATTACATATACTTGATAATAGCGCTTTTAGCCTAGTTTTGGGTGAATGGGCATCTGTTTAAAATGCAAGTACTTAAAAATTGTCCATGACTTCCTTCCTTGGTTTCCTTGCTTTTGTATAGTTATTAGGTATTTATCAGATCAAGAAACATGAAAGATGAGCACAAACTTCGTCAGAATTTGAACACAGTACCTCCGACTGCTAGAGGGAGATCCTTCCAATTAAACCATGAAGGCACACCCTAAGAGAAACGGAGGAAATGTCTTACGCTTTCTCAAAGGAGAAAGTGAATTCATCGAAGTAAATTTAAAGTGAAAAATGAAAGCTCCAAAATTAATCAATTACTCAGAAAATTTACTTTAAAAATTCTTTATTCGCCTTTTTGATTTTAATTCTCATTTACCTAAAGCTTATTACCCCATGACTTAATTTATTCCCATGTCTTATAAGTAGCACTTCTCGCTATTTAAATCGAGAAAGAAGCAGTTTGCTGAATTTATCGGATAGCTATAACTCTCAAATTTCGCTTTCTCTTGCGATATTTCGGAACACAGCAAAGGAAATCAATGGGAAAAGAGTATTTAAAATTTAGCCAAATAATATAATTAGAGCCAAGTCAGACATACAGCAAATACAAAAATTAGGAATACCCATGGTGCATGCGAAAGGTGAATACCATAGGAATGCTGAAAACAAAAATAATAATAAATAATAATAGATAAGTAACCGTTATCTCCAAGCATCCAAAGCAAAATGTTTGCCTTATTCTTCAAATGTAAATATCATCAAACAAATTGATTCTGCTATGTAGATAGGGAAGACTCTCTTATCAGACGGATTTTGTTTCTGTAAAAAGTGGGAAATTCTGGTAAATGCATTATTTTCATTTAGTGATTTAGCACAGGAAAATCAGATGACAATCCTTATCAAGGGGACTTCAAAACGTTTTCTGTAATTCCTATTTATTCAATATAAAAATGAAAGGCATGCTTCCTTCAATCACACTCAGCAAGCATCTACTCACTGATTCCCAGACTGACTGAAGATGGAGTCTTTTTCCACAACTGCGACAGTATTTTGTCTTCTGTGTTACATCTCTGGCAGTTCTATGAACCCCCTTAATGCAGATGAGATCTCTAATCATGATCTTTGTATAAAAGAAAATTCTGCTCTCAGTAATCAGAACAGCAGTAGTGACGCAAAATTCCTTGTTTATGCTTCTTCTGCAACGGAGGAACAAACTGAGTCTACCGAATCCATGCTTGGAGGGATCCCTTCGGCAGAAGAGTGTTCGATATTACACTACCTGAATTCAAGAAACTCCGTTTGTGCATTTCATAAAGAACAAGACTACAAGGAAGATCGGATTCCTCAAGTTTTGACGAATATCAGGTGTAACTCAACTGCTTCATACATTCCTAGGGGCTACAGGAGGCACAACAGAATGAGCATAAAATGCGAGGAAGTAAAATACGATATTCCTGTCCTTATAAAAGACAACTGCAGTTCAGAAGAAAGTCAGTATGAACTTAATATTGAAAGTGTTTCAATCGCATGTGTGCAAGCCGTGTTGCCAAAGAAGCTGTCAATTCTCACTGGAAATTCTATAGTGATAAGCAGTGCATTAAAGTAACTGACTCACCTGAGCAAAAGTTTATTTCTTAAAATAGTAGGACTATAATCTCAGAGTAATTTATTTGCCCGTTTTTAAATTTTCATTCATAGTATGATGTATTTCTATGATCATACACGTTTGTAGACAGTTGTATTTTGGTTATAAAAGATGTTATAAGAGGCATAACAGAATGAGTGTAAAATGCGAGGAAGTTCTGTATGATATTCCTGTGCTTATAAAGGACAACTGCAGTTCAGTGAAAGGTCAATATGAACTGAAAACTGAAATAGTTGGCGTTGCATGTGTACCAGCCGTCCTCCAAAAAAAACTGTCAGCAACGCCAATAAATTCTATAGTGATAGGTAGTCAGTTAAAGTAACAGACTTGTCAGAGGAAATTATTTTATTTGTTAAAATTATAGGAGGAGAATCTTAGAGCAATTTGTGTGTCATTTCATTCTGATATAAACATAATGTAATGGTTTTTGTTTGATCATGTAAATTTTAGGTATTTGTATTTTATTTTCCTCATCATTCTTGTTATTTATTATACATTATTCATTCCCATACCAATGTTCGAAAACAACATAAGTTTTTTATGTCACGTTATGAATGAAAAATAAAGCATTGAATATTTTAGAGTGTATTTTTGAAAGTGTATCTTTGTAGTCTACACATAGTCCTCGCATTTAAAAGCCACTATTGCAGAATGAATTGCAAGTGTTTCATGTTTCATACTTCGAAATAAAATCTAATGTCCCTACAGATATCAATGGAGTTTAACGAAGTTTTAAGATGAAATAATGGAAGCTTTAGAAAGCTTTCTAAATACATCGTATGTTATATCATTTACAATAAATTATTTCTAAACGCAAACTATGCTTTAATCACCAAGAAAGGTATTTTAGTTTACTTTTAGTTATAGTATATCAAGACCATTTGCAAAATATATCAGTGACATTGAATTTAAGCTTATTATAAACAAAATTCAGAATTGCTATTCTATATTGTGAAGTGAATTTTATATTTTACATATAATTACAAATTAACCTATAAATTATTAATTCCTCTAAATGAAAAATTTTAATTAAATGCGGCAGTTAGAAAAAACTTTACAATATTCATGTTTCCGTCAAAATTGCTGTCAAGTTTTAATAAGTCGAAAATGAAACAAACTACTGATATAAAGGGAGTTAGAATACTCGAAAATTGAAGTTATCAAAATGTTCGACGAATTTCGCCGAAAAGCTACTAATATTCTGCGAACATAATCTTAGATAGATAAATAAATACCTTCCAACCTGAAACTTAATTTTATGAAAAATTTAAATTTCATAGTGCTAAGCACTTTTTGTCCATAATCTGAAAACGTTACTTCGAAACCAATTATAATAAAACAGAGAAATCCCCCAGTTTTGAAAGTAAATTAGAACAATCTAAACGTTTAAAAATATTGAAATTGAGAATTAACACTGATGATGGAAAACTTAATGTTTTTATTGAAATATGGTTTAATAACGTAACATTTCTAAACAAATAACCTGTCATATTAAATTCATTAATAATCCATAGGCACTATATATTAATTTATTATGAACTAAAATAACTTAATTCATTAAAATATGGAAATGAAAAGAAAAATTTCAAATACATTCCACTGAAGATCAAATGTCAAAGGTAAATTTGAATTCCAAAACTTTATTCTTAAGCGAATAATCTAATTACATATTTTTTTACACATTTTTCACAGAATTTACAGTGTTTGTAATATTTTTATGACACTCAGAAAAAGTAAAAAATATTCAGCATGCACAAGATGAAGTATAAACAAAATAAAGAAGTTTTGAGAAGTTATGAAGGAATTCGGCTGCATTACTATCCGCTCTGAATAACTGAACCAATCACATTGCTTCTTATTTCACGAGATCTCTAATCACTAAGAAATTTCTCTACCGCGTTAACAGCCGCGAAGGCCGAATGGCTCATATGCATCCAACTGAAACTGTTTTAGTACCTAACCTGTACTGAATTGCAAGTGAACTGCGTTTATCTTTTATGAGCATAGGAATATCATACTGAACTTCCTCACAGACATATTTCCGCCTGGGTTGCTTGTTAAGCCATGAAGCATCTAAATAAGATGATCTATATTTTACACTCGTCAAAACTTGTGGAATGCGGTGTTCCTTGATTTCTTGCTCTAAGCGATATGGGCACAGGAAGTTTCGAAAATTCATTGTTAGTGCAGAAGCTAAATTATCAATTGGGAACAATCCTTGGTAGGTGGTATCATTTGATGACTTGAGTGATGGAGGCTTCAAAACTGTTTCATTGCTGTTACTAACTTTCTGATATTTACTTTCCACGCAGACCTGATGTCTGGAAACATCATACTCGGGTACTGGATGGCTAAACTTTCTGGTGGTATTGCATAAAAAGATACTTAGAATCAGGAGTCCTGAGAATTTCATCTTGGAATTTGTTAAACAATAGATGTATCAAAAATGGGATTTCCAAAAGAATCGATCTGATATTTGTACTACACTGTAAAAGAGAAACAGTTAAAAAGCTATAGACGTTTTACTGATTTCCTACAGTTAAAAGGAAATTCCTTTCCTGTATTAGTCTCCTCTGTATGTAATATTGTTTTCCCAACTGCTTTAGTGTCGATTTTGCAGCAAAGTCCTGAAGATAAAATAGTATCTTTTAATTTACTTTTTAACGTATCGAATAGAAAAATCTATAGCTGGTTGAACATGTAATATTTGCTGCATTTCAAGACCTTTTCTTTCGGTTTACATATAGAACAGTAAATAATTACATTGAATACTTTTAATAGATATTTCATTTGCTTTATGAGAATTCAGTATTGATGGTAAAATGAAATCGAAATGTTGCAAAAATGTTTGAAGTGTTGTAGAAACCGTCGAGTTATCAAAAAATTCTCCAGGAAGTTTGATTGTTTTCCCGTAAACCATTTGTGCAATGGAATATCTAGAGTCTTCTTTTAACGCTGCCCTAAAACATAGAAGAATTGTTGGAATGGATTCAGACCACTTAATGGAATTCTAACATTTGATAGCAGCTTTCAAAGTGCGATGAAATCTCTCAATTTTGCCGCCACACTGTGGATGATAGGAAGTTGTGTGTTTAATTTTGACTCGATATATGATTGCCAAGGTTCGAAATAGTTCAGAAGTAAACTGCGCTTCACGATCCGTAACAACTTGGTAAGGGACTCCAAAACGAGTAATCCAATTTTCATAAAAAGGTCTGGCAACGGTTTCTGCTGTTATATCACGTAAAGGAATGGCTTCCATCCAACCAGTATAGCGATCAATGCAAGTCGAGCAATACACAAAATTATCAGATGGCGAATAGGGACCTATTAAGTCAATGTGAACTATGGTAAAACGTTCATCAGGCTGCTGATAATGACTTTGTATGACGTGAAACCTTATTTTTTTGACAACCAATATAGGCACGACTGCATGTTTGTATATCCTTTTTGATATTTGGCCAAATAAATTTGGATGTCATTTCTTTAACAGTGGACTTGATTCCTGGATGAGCGAGGCTATGGATTTGTTGAAATATATCCATTCTAAACTGCTTGGGTATAAATGGTCTAATGTTAGAAGAAGACGTATCACAACACAAATGTTTACTAGATGGGAGCAAATGACTTTTAAAATTTAACATTTGAAATTTGTCACATTCATCATAATTTCCACGCTTAAGTTGAAGAGCGAAATCACTTTCTCTTGCATCAGAATGAGATGAAACGCTCACACTTGTAACTTGCGATTTCTTTCTTTCTTTGTTACCTTTGGATAACTCACTTTTTGGATTCTTGTTTCTGTAGTAGCAATCTTTCGCGATGTGACCAGGCCGTCGGCAAATGTAACAAATTCTTCGATTATAATTTTTATTTCTCCTTGATACGAACGCCTCAGCGTTGTTTCTATCAGGTCGTTTCCCGCTCGTTGAACTGTGTGTAGACTCTTCCTCGAGGAGTATTTCGAGTACTTCATCAATTGTTTTTTCACGCTGGGTTTTTAAAATTTTCCTAATTCGACAGAATTTTTCACGAAGTCCACGGACTGTGTAAAACACCAAATCCCGAGGAGATACTTCTAGTCCTAGCGATTGACACTTAGTTGCTATTCCTCTCGCTCTTGCGATATAATCATTAGCCGACTCATGCAACTTCATTTCTAAATTTTTTAACTCATTACCGGCATCTATTTTTCGATCTCTCCCAAAGTATTTTTGCATTAAGCGCCTGTTGTTCCGATAGTGAAAGTTTTATATACGCTACGGCGTCAGCGGTTTTCTCATTCCAGTCTTTCATTTTTCTCGTCTAAGTTTTCTGGTTTTATACTGGAAATTACTGAGTCAAGTCTTTTCAATGATAAAGCAGCTTTAATTTTCAATGCCCGAATAAAATAGTTCTCCTCAGTTAATTCGAGAACGTTCCATTTTTCCATTTCTGACTTTCACCGTGAGAGTTTCGATTTCTACTTGGTATTTTACATACAATTCTTCTTGATATAACCACGGACCTCTGCTACCATTTGTTGTTCAGAGGCTCATATTCAGAGTAAAAAAATCCATCGATTTAGGACAACACACTTCATTTAAACAAATAACGAAAAAAAGAGCACACAGCAAATCATATTGACCATCACACAACATATAGTATATCATCACCTTCGTACTGTCGAATGACGAATGTGTCGGGAGAAGAAACAGCTGCGCAACAATAATTAACACGCATGCACATAAGAAAAAAGTTCGCTCGCCTCTACCCAACAAAACTCTTTTAGAATTTATTAATAGCTAGGAAATGCATTTGACAAAAATGGAAATTGGAATTTAAATTTACAAATTTTCTTAAAAGTTCCTCTAATATCGATTTAGGTGCTTAAGCTTATCTCAGTTACACGTTTGTGTTCAAAGTATTATTTCCCTGAATGCTCAACAATTGAGTATTACCTTACATTTATTATAAACATATCAAAACTTAAACATATAATACAGGGTGTTTATAAAGTCCCGGACCCATTTTGATGTTTAATAACTCATAAAATAACAAAGATAGATTAAAATTAATAACATAAATGGTTAGATAGACTCAAAACGTTTCATGACTCTTGTCAATGAACTTCCACGTGTGTCCCCCTTCGTCGCACGGAGAATATCAAGTCGATATTCAATTTCACGCCAGGTACCGGCAAGCATGTTGGCATCCACAGAGGCTATTGAGGTTGTAATTCTGGCTTTTAGGTCATCAATGTTCGACACTCTCCTCCTGTAGACGTTGTCCTTTACAAATCCACAAAGGAAAAAGTCAGAGGCGTTGTATCAGGTGATCTGGGTGGCCAAGAAATTGAACCTCCTCACCCAGTCCATCTTCCTGTAAAATGATCATTTAAAGAACTGCGAACGATGGTACTCCAATGAGGTGGTGCACCATCTTGTTGCAAAACGACATGTGGCTGAAGCACTTCTAGTTGTGGAAATACGAACTTTTCCAACATGTCTAAGTATACGACTGATGAGACCGTCTTTTCTGTAAAAAAGAAAGGCCCAATGACTCGGTCGTGCATAAGTTCACACCACACATTAACCTTTGGGGAATCCCTTTGTGCCTCACGGTATTCATGGGAGTTTTCAGATCCCCATATGCTCACATGATGACGATTAACAATGCCAGAAAGATGAAAGGAAGCTTCGTCGGAGAACATTATGCGCTTCAGAAATTCAACATCATCTTCTATCCTCCTTAGCATATCTGTTGCAAAGGCCATCCTTCTTGGCCTATCGTCCGGTTCCAAAACTTGAACAATTTGAACTTTGTATGCATGCAGTCTTAATGTTTTCTTAATAACCTTGTACACCGTCGAAATTGGCATATCCAATTCTCTTGCCGCTGATCTCACAGATCTTCTAGGATTGTGTAAAAATGTCTCTCTGACACGCTCAACATCAAAATCACTTGTGCAGGGACGTCCGGAATGTTTCTTATCTGCGATTCTTCCAGTTTCTAGGAAATTGTTTTTCCAACGCAAGATGCTGCAATAGTTGCCAAAAACAAAAGAGAGAAAAATGCAATTAATAAGCAAACGATATTTAGAAAAGTACAGATATTTAGACTTGAAGATGAAATTATCTGAAATTAACCACACGCGCAGACGATATTTACAAAATTAAAGGTATTCAAACCTAAAAAGGAAAATATATAAGTTATTCTATCAATATATGCCATAAATTTGTTTATATCTTCATTATTTTATGAGTTATTAAACATCAAAATGGGTCCGGGACTTTATAAACACCCTGTATATCTAGCGGAAGTATATCCGATGCGAATTGAGTTGGGTTGAAAGTAATGTATCTAATAGAGGAAACGATACCGCTGGTAATTCTTCTCTAACAACGATGCAAAAAATACGATTCATAGTCATACATTTTTCAGTCTGATGCGATATGGAACCGACATAAAACATTTCGATAACAAAATAAACTAATTCTCTTTCATTATATCAGTAACAATGGCACGCACTTAATGATTTTCGTCATTCTAATAAAATGGTCGGAAAAGCTTAAGTTCTTTCCAATATTTCACCTATATTCAATTTTAGTGGATTAAATGCGGCAAAACATTTATCATAATTGATCAGAAATCAATAACGCAAACAAACAAATAAACACACATTTTTCTTTATATATACAAATTTCGTAAAACTTACAAATTTTTGATTAACAGACTCTACGATTTGAAATCGAGCAGTAGCAACTCTTTTCGAAATAAAGCATTTTTATCTCCAACGCGTGACTGTTGCCACTCGGAAAAATGAATGCGAAAATTAGTTTTTTCAGAGTTTTTAATTAATATCTCGGCTAATTAAAGTCGTTCGAAGATGGAAACAATGGAAATTGAAATGACTTCCTACAAGTGCTATGTAATTGAAATTTAATGCTTGGCAATGCTATTTTTATTTCATTGTAAAACTTAGAAATTTTTTATTAACAAACTCTACGATTTGAAAGCGAGCAGTGGC
This sequence comes from Stegodyphus mimosarum, assembly GCA_000611955.2. Classification (NCBI taxonomy): domain Eukaryota; kingdom Metazoa; phylum Arthropoda; class Arachnida; order Araneae; family Eresidae; genus Stegodyphus; species Stegodyphus mimosarum. The sequence continues at coordinate 38,346 of KK113904.1, forward strand.
CACGCTTTCCGCAATAAAGCGTACGATACTGTTGCCGCTCGGAAACATGAGGGTGAAAATAACCGTTTTCAGAGTTTTTAATTAATATATCTGATTTTAGTTAATTTTTTTTTCTTTTTGAAAAACGTGGACGTCGACCTTTTCCAGGATCCAGAAAAGAATGATAAAACGTTTGGCAACGATAGCTATAGCAGTCATTAGGTTAATCGCGAACAAACATACAAACAGACATTCTTCTTTATATGCATAGATTATCAATACGAAGAACCATACCTAAGATATATATATAAGCGATTTCTTTTTTATCACCTAAAATATGTGTGCATCTGAAATGGTTGATATGAGAAATAAATTCTTTTTCGTTAAGGAAAACGGAATTGTTTCTAAAGGGAACATTGCAAGTACCAAACTTTAGATTTCAGATATAAAATGAATATAGGTTTGATTTTTTTCCCTTTTCGATGTTAATACACTCACGTTTGTGAAAATTGCAACACCAAGAAGGAATCGTCATAATTGAATGCAATTTAATACACAGTTGAGTGGTAGTGGTACAAATAAATGATTAAATGTTCAAAGCAAACAAACAAGAACAAGAGATCAGAATCAGTATTTTGTGTGGCCACCACGCGACGCAATAAGTGCTGCTACACGCCGTGGCATGGAGTCAAACCAAGTTTGAATGTCTGACTGAGGAAGAGCATTCCATATCGTTTGTACGCGTACCCAAAGTTCGTCTGCAGACGCAACAGGACGAGGATCACGAGCAAGACGCCGACCAATGACATCCCACACATGTTCAATTGGCGACATATCCGGGGAACACGCAGGCCAAGGAAGAAGCTGTACCTGCTGCGCTGCAAAGAAGGATTTAACAATCCGAGCAGTATGAGGGCGGGCATTGTCCTGTTGAAATACAGCGCCTGGCAAGCTTTGAAGGAAGGGAACAGCTTCGGGCTGTAGAACTTCACGGATATACCGGTTGCTGTTCAGATTGCCCACAATTCGTAGCAATTGAGATCGTCTATGATATGCTATGGCGCCCCAGACCATAACTCCGGGTGTTCGTCCACTGTGGCGTTCGATAATGCACTCCGGAAGGTGGCGTTCACCGGCATAGCGTCTGACACGAATGCGGCCATCATGGTACCACAAATTAAAGCGGGATTCGTCAGAAAACACGACATGCTGCCAATCAGCACGCCAGTCTCTATGCTGATTGGCCCATTGTAGCCGCAGGCGGCGATGGTCGTGCGTTAGGGGGATCCTGTATAAAGGAGTCCGTGCGCGCAGTCCACACTGCAGCAGACGTCTACGAATTGATGAAGCACACAATGAAACACCTGTAGCTATTGACCACAGTGCTGCCAATTGTCTAGAGGAAGCTGTACGGTCCGTCCGCGCCATGCGGACCAGGTGTCTATCATCGCGAGCTGACGTCACATTTCGGGGTCCACTCCCGGATTTCCGAGTTGTCCGACACTCGTCCGTCCACTGCTTCCAAACGCGCATCACTGTGCTGCTGTTACGCTGCACACGAGAGGCTACTGCACGATACGACAATCCAGCTTCACGAAGGCCGATGATTCTCCCTCGTTCAAACTCTGTAAGTTGTTCAAATCTCGCTCTCTTTCGTCGACGAGGCATAAGTACAGATTGAGTTAACGTTTACCACTAGCAGATAACCACCGATAACCATACACGCCTCGCTACAGCCGTCTATTTATTCGGATCCATCAGCCGTTCAGAGGGCGCTGCTCAGCATACGCATGCGCTACGGATTTGCAATTCTAATCATTTGCATATCATGCGCTACTTTGCATTTCCTGAAAATTTCAGCTCACTCGCGTAAGTCCTTCATGGTGTTGCAATTTTCACAAACGTGAGTGTATTATTATTATTATTATTATTTTGTGTGTTTTACATTTAAAATTTCTTTCAAAATTTTTTTATTTTATTAGTAAAAATTTTTAATTTTCTTAGTTAAAAATCTGTTATAAAATTTCTGGGCCGTCAGCTCTTTTCAGATCGTGGATGCGGCACACGAGTAATTTGACTTTGAGACCACTGCATTAAAGATCAACTGATATTCTTAAGCTATTAATAATAAAACTTCGGAAACTAATACCCTTATATTTCAGAAAACGTTTTTTCTAAGAAATGGAGAAAAAAGATTTACAACAGCAATATGTTTCTGATTTTAAAATATTCCAACATTTTTAACTTTTTCTTATATAAATAAATGAGCTTAGACAAGGTTTCAAAAACCAGTGTAAATAATATTTTTGTAACTGTGTAAAAAGGAAACAGGAATTAAAGTTTTTAACAAAGATAGGAACTAACGCAAGTTTTAAAGATTATAAATCCCAGTCTGTTGAATTTTCCTTTAACCCTTTATAAGGAAATTTTATGATGGTCTTTATCTAAGATGTGATAGCTCATACTGTAGTTACAATCGGTAAGCTTATTGGTCTAAGCAAACTTTAAATTATCTATTCAATAGATGGATAATGCATTTCTTAGCTTAAGTTTTGTCTCAATTCAGAAATTTTCGGGCATATCAATCACATTTCTGTTTCTTTGATCTAATCAACTAATAGTAGTAACTCTCTCATTACTGAAAACGCTGACAGCTGAAGAGTCAAATACTCATGGAGTTTTACATTTAATGGAGCTAGAAAGAAAATACATAGAGTATATTTAAATACAGAAACATTTTATGCACAAGCGAAGCTCAGAACTAAAAATAGGCAATTGATTTCGGAACAAGGCAAAGCTTCTCTTTAGCGAAACAATTTGTTGCTATGATGCATTAATTTAAGAAAATATTTAAATGTAAAATTAAAAAAATACATACAAAATTAGATCAAATTCCACTCTTTTTCGAGTTTAGTGTTACTTAAAAGAGAAAATAATATTTTAAAATAATTTCTTCTAATTTAAGTGGCCGATAATATATATACAGTAATAAATTATACTCAAGAAGGATAACGTATTACGTTTCTCACATGACTGTCATTATCATTAAGACCAATTCCAAAGCAGTACTGAAATACAATTTAAAAACATCCAGATAGAGATAACACATGACACTGCTATTGCACTTAATGTAATTTTGAATGAGGCAAATTATATCATCGCTAGCATTTGAATTCGCCTACAACGAAAAAATTTCGTTTAGAAGTTTTATTAATAATGAATTGTATAAGCATGTGTAAAAATAAGGTAATTTATCTAAATTTATGTAAAATGTCAAAAATGTTATTCGTGTTTTTCATCATCTTGTATTTACTATTTACTATGCGTTCAACATTTTTTCTCTTCGAAATATTTCGAATATGTTAATTTGCTAAAATAAACTCATGTCCATAAATTAAGGATAGTTCGCGGTCACGCGGAAATCGAACTCTAAAATAAATATATCACCTGTAAAATCACTACACACATCTTCAAGAATCATATGCAAATTTCAGGAAGTAACCAGATGACACCGATGGTACGTCACAATGACGAGAGTGTAAGAGAGTGATATATAAGGAATATAGGCAAAGAAGTAAAATTGTTCGCAGGCGCTTTATAAGCATTTCAGTGCAATAACCGAATAGTTATGACACAAAGGACGCATTTGGTAGAATTATCGGCCGTCTGGAATGTGGGCGTACCCAACTGGAAGTATCAGTCGAACTTGGAATTGCCCAGAGTGTCATCTCCAGGCTTTGGCAACGATTCCAAGATGATGGTAATGTGAGTAGACGTTACAGCACAGGTCGCCCCAGAGTTACAACGCCGAATGAGGACCGGTATTTAGCAGTTACTGCCAAAAGAAATAGGCGGAGCACAGCCTCAGACCTGTCTCGTCAGATCTCTTCAGCCACTGGTACGACAATTTCAAGGCAGACCGTGTACAGACGCAAATTGGTCTATATGCTCGTAGACCTGTCAGATGCGTTCCACTTACTGCAACTCACTGTCGCCTGCGGTTAGCCTGGAGTAGTGAGCATGCATTGTGGACACTGCCACAGTAGGCTTGTGTGATGTTTTCTGAGGAGTCCAGGTTTAGCTTGCAGTCTGATTCTCGCCGGACTTTCATATGGAGAGCTGCAGGTACCCGTTACCACCAAGAAAACATTATTGAACGACACCGTTACGGTGGTGCAGAAGTGCTCGTTTGGGGTGGAATTATTCTGGGTCCCAAAACTAACCTGCATGTTCAAATTGGAACCATGACAAGCCAAATCTATCGGGACGTCATTCTGGAGCAACGTGTATGTTTGTTTCGGGGCAGCATGGGCGCACAATTTGTGTTTATAGATGACAGTGCCCGTCCTCACCGTGCAAACATCGTAAGCGAATGCCTTCAATCGGAGGATATCACCCGTATGGACTGGCCAGCATTCTCACTGGACTTGAATCCAGTAGAGCACGTGTGGGGCATGCTTTGCCGACGCGTTGCAGCCCGTCAACCTCCTCCTACATGTCTACCGGAACTTCGGAGAGCATTGCTTTTTGAGTGGTGTAATATCCCCCAAGATCAGATCGATAATTTGATACTCAGCATGCCTAGGCGTTGTACGGACTGTATTGCATCGTCTGGGAGACATACAATGTATTAACAATCATACCAACCATGTAATATTTTTTTTTGTAAATAGGTGTTCTTTTTTGTAATTTGCTCCAGGGAGAAAAAATCGCTATTTTTTTTAATAATATCAAACATATATCATCTTTTTTTGCTCTTTACCTTTTGTTTAATAAATAAGCTTTACAAATAAGTCAAATTTGTTTTGCTTCTAACTCTTCCTTTGCCTGATTTTACATTATCCTTAATTTATGGACATGAGTGTAGTTAACCTCGAATTACGATTTTTAATGTGTTACTGATTTCGAAAACGAGTGTCTGATTCTCGATACTGAGGAGACGAAACGTTTTCGTCTATTGAATGATATCCTCGTGACTGAGGAGACAAAATTCTTTCAAAGAAATATTTGTTTATTTGTATACGCAGGTCCAACTCCAGCATTTTCAATGCTGTAAATAATCAGTACAGTTAACTGTCCATTTATATTAAACATATTAGTACTTTAAGGGATAAAATTTTATTGTTTAATTGCCGCTTGTGAGAAAAACTTATCTCACAGCTTTCTTCAAATATTAGCACCCTAAGCTGCTGGCTACATCTCTAGTGTTTTCAGGTGGCCCTGACAAACGCAAAAAGTATGTGAGGGTTCGCCTTTTTCTAATGGTAAAAAACTTTTCATGGAGAACTTCCTAAATTCAATTTGCCTTGTATTTACGTTACATATGAGGAAAACCTTAAGAATAGTTCATGAAGCTAGCAAGTTCATCTGCACTTGAACTTAGGTCGAACTGCCAGTGTTTAGCACTTGGCCACAGACGATCGGCCTTTTATAAAAGAACATGATTAGGAATAATGAATTCAATAATTTTCATGAATTTGCAAAATGAAGCATTACTTCATGTAAATTGTTTAGAAACAGAGTTTTTGTTTTAATAAAATTCTGTTTCATCTCTGTTCTGTCAACCAGTTATTCATAAATTCAGCCTTTACTGTAATATCTCTTTTCCGTGTTCCTCTCCAGAATGAAATGAGTAGCCAGCATTTAAACTGAGGTTTTTTAAGACAGAGCATGTGTTTCTGGCATCAGCGTTTCTGGCTGTACGTGTTAGTTTCCTGCCAGCTCTGATAGTTTCAGTTATTCGGCTTTTCGTTTTCTCGCTGCCGACACTTTATTTCTATGCTCCGGTAATACAGTGAGCAGTTCCTAGTATAGTAATTAATTGCGTAGTCTTTGGCTACTTTTGTAAAGAGTATGTAAATTTGTCTACGAATTATTATTTTGATACTTGCTTATATTCTGTAAAAATTTTCTATGATACCGGCACAATATGTGATTCTATGAAATTGATGTAAATAATCCAATAGTATATGCAGTGAAGTTTTTAAGCTTATGATATACTGTTTCTGTGTAGCAATACCGGATTTCAATGTATTTCCTTCAAGGACCTTGTATGCCCATAAACTGTCCACCCGGATATCGGGTGTGATGCACAGATAGTAGTTCCATTCCCCTCCAGAGTATACTCAATAGCACTTTAAGCACAACAACAGTCCTATTGTTCGCATGGGGTTCTATATTAGAGTCGGACTACTGTTCCACGTTTCATTTAAATTTGACTGTTCTATTTAGTTGCATCGGCGCTATAGTATAACCATGAGTTGCGGTTATGCTATAGCACAAGAGAATGCTTTTGTATTCTGAATTCTGTTTAAATAAAAAGGTTATTTTTAACCTTTTCACGACGTTTTCTTTTTTCAAATATAGCGATAATTCGCTTTACGTATCTCAGGCTTAATGGAGTAATTGGCATTACCAAATCAAGGGTAATCCTACAAATCTTTAATCTGAAAAACAATAAAATTCTCGTCAAAGCAGTTCCTTGGAAGAATTCGTCTAAATTCTTTAATATTTTCAAGAAAATAACTTCTTTCCTTCCAATGTTTATTTTTCTTAGAATTTAGAAAATGTTCTTTTATTTTAAATAAAATAATTATTAAAGAATTCTACAAGCTACTATTTTTCATATAGTTTATGAAATGAATCTTTATTTTACGGAATTACATTAACAGCCACACAGAAAAATTAGAGCCTCTTCTCAAACAGATCACAATACCTTTGAAATTTTTCCCCCAAATATGACTCATAGTTATCGCGTCGTAAGAGATTTGCTCATACTTTATCACGCTAACGTAAAATTACTCTAAGGTGATAAAACTGAGAGATAAAGGCTTCATGAATGAGAGCCACTGCAGTATTTGCTGTCAAAGATCCTATTGACCTCACAGCAGAGGTGCCAGTTTGTTGAGGGATAGACGTTTTATATAAACAGTTTGAAGGAGCTACTTATCAAATTCCAGAAATTTAACAGATTTAACAGTAAGCCCCTGGTTCAGCCATGGACAGGGGCACAGAATGACATGCTTATTAATTTTTAAATAATGTTTTCCTTGAGTCTCGTGTTGACGGGCATGTAAAAAAAGTTCGTTGTAAGTTTCTATGCAGTCTTCCTCATCATTGGGCTCATCAGTGGTCGAACGATAAAATCGCTGAAAAAAGGTAGTTCGGTCCGAGTTTCGAATCTGGTGAAAGAGCTGACTGCGTGGTTTTTCGTGGTTTTCTCCATGTGTAACGTGTACACAAGCCAGTTTATAAAGTCCTCCACGAAGGCATCCTTCCCTTAGGCAGATAGCCTTCGAAGCTTTGTCGTAGTCACATAAACCAAACCAAACCAAAACCTCACCATTGCTTAGAAACTAATTAAAACACATAATTGCAATACAAATACTGGCAAATATAATAAATGCAGCTTATTTCTGACAATGATAATCACTAAATATTTGTTTTAGATTTAAATATTAAGTTGTATGTATATTTTTCGAAGATTAGCAGGAAATAAACTGAACGGATAAAACAGACATGTTCTACTATAAGTAAGAGTTGATACTCATAATTAAGCAAATGTAATACGAATTAGCTGCTAAAACATTATGTGCTTTGTAAAGAAGTACTAACTAGTGATGTTCAACAAATAACTGAATTTGTGTACCGCATATAAAGAAACCATTTTTACTTCCTTCTACAAAGTAATCGCGAAAACTTTCGGGCATCAGATTTCAATGGAAATGCATATTTTGAAATTCCCGAACTCATTTGAACAGTTTTTTTGTTTGAAGTCTATATGTACGAAAAGAATAAATTACTCTTTTTAATTTTTTATTTTTTTTTCAAAACTGATTATAAAATGGATTCAAAAGGTATTTTTGTCGTGATGTCTGTAAGTAATTACGTATGTACGTATCTCGCATAACTCAAAAATGATTAAACGTAGAATGTTGAGATTCGGCGTATGGAACTGTTACAACATCTAGTTTCTACCTCTTTCTCTCTCTCTCTCTCTCTCTATATATATATACAGTGTGACTCACTTCCAAAAGTTAAGCACGGAGAGGAAAATGCTAATTTCCGGAAGCCAATCAGAATTGAAGAAGATGCAATTCGCTGCACAGGTAGATGTAAGTATGCAAATATGTTAGGTAACAGTCAATCGCGCTTTCATGTCAAGAAATATGCAAAAAAAAGCAGTCTTATAAGAAGCCAGCTTTATGAAGGGTTACAGAAGTTGATTGTAAGTACTAATAGAAGGTGTTTAAATCTTTCGTACAATTTGTTTTCAAGACATACGTGTTTCTATGACTTCCGGAAGACGAATGAAAGATTCTGAGCGCTGGCGTGCTGTGGGGCGCATTGAAGCAGGACAGTCGATCACAGATGTTGTTCTTTTTTTCGACGCTCATTCTGTAATTTCACGTTTATTGAAACAATTCCAAACCCCACAGACAGTTGTCCGAAGGCCCGTAGCCGATCGCCCAAGGGTTACAACCCCCGAGGACGATTGATATTGGTACTATGGCCAAGCGGAATCGCAGAGCGACCTCCACACGTGTGACATCTATGGTTACATCGTCCATTGGCGTCCATTAATAAGGCGATATCTGCAGCTACTGTACGCCGAAGATTACATATGAGTGGACTGTACGGCCGGGTACCTCGAGTTTGTGTTTCTCTATCCGTCCAATCAAGAGAGGCACGATTACAGTGGTGCCGGGAACATGTCAATTGGAATGTGTCTGACTGGGGAAATGTCATGTTTACTGATGAGTCAAGATTTGCTCTGGAGCCAGATGACAAGCGTACAAGGATATGGCGTGAACAACGAACACTCAATCAATCCCAAAACATCACCGAACATTACGCATTACCGAGGCGGAAGCATTATGGTGTGGGCAGGGATTTCATTAGGATACCGCACCGATTGCACATCTTTAAACGGGGTTCTTTAATGGCTGTCCGGCATCGAGATGAAGTCCTGGAACCCTAAACCCCCGTTCACACCAACGCGGTCACGCGTTCGGGCGTAAAGCGTTGACCAATCAGAAGCGAGCTCAGAGGCGGCATTTTCCGGACGAACGGAGAACGCGTGAGTTGACTTAACTTCAACTTTTCGACGCTTCACGCGTGAGTTTCAAGCATCTCGTTTCAAACGTCCAGTTTATACCACGGTTTTTAAATGTTTGCACTTCCAAAAATTCTTCGTGATGAAAAAAAAAAGTCAAATGGACTAATCTTAATAAAAATTTCAGATAACAATAAGAAAATGCACATGCTAATAGAATAAATAGCTTTATAAATTATTCAAAGGAAAATTCTCAAGTTAGCAGTAATAAACCTTAATAACGAACCATAAATTATACATGGTTGATAATTTTTGCAGAATAATCTAATGCAATAGATTGTTGCAAGAAAATAGTGATGGATTTCGAAATTCCAGATTTTGAATTTTTCCTAAAATATAACTACATCAATGTAAAGTTGCTCTTGTTGCCTAGTGGATAAAACGTTGGCTTCTTGAGTTAAAGATTTTGGATTCAAGTGTCACCAGGAGTGGTGTTGTAATGCAGTTGGTATTTTAAAACAAATATTTACAGAAAATATTATCACTAGTTTCAGAGTAGGCCAGATGCTTCTTCAGTTTCCTGAACGTGAAGTGTGAAAACCACGCTTACCCACAAGGTACCTTAGCGCGGAGGTAACGCGCTTAAGTAGAACATGCAGCGGGTACTAGAGAATTGTATTGCGGGTTCGGGCCTTGCTTTTCCTACCTTTGATGATACGAATACAATATTTTTTTTTAAATACCTATCAAGACATTTTTTTTGGAAGGGGGGGACACAAGAAGCTTGCATTTATTTTTTCATTTAATTTCATTTCATTCATCATTCATATAAATCTAATTTTCGCTTGGCATTGTGTGCATTATCCTTCTTTTGACAACGAGCAATTCATAAAATGATCTGATTACTGTGATCTGATTCTATTTCGGCTGACACGAGACTAGCAAAAGCGATACTGGTATTAGTATAAAGTTGCTGTTTCACCTAATAGGAAATTTAGTGAGTTCTGAATTTTAAACGAGCGGTGACAAGTAAACTATTTGTTTAAAAAAAATTAAGAAAACTGTTATTTATACAGAAAAGAAAACTCGCTAGTATGTAGCTGATTTTGTGGAATACTGCTATGCATTTTAATCGCTTCAGTGTTTGTTTTTCTTAATATGCATGACCACTTTTCGAACAATTTATATATGAACTTAACCAAAGGTCTAATCTTGATGATAATTTTTCATTAATTTAAAGAACTTTTGCATGAGCATTAGAAAATTTGCTAATTGTGGAATTCAATTTTTAACGCAGAAAAAGAAGTTTATATAAAATAAAGTTAGTTAAACGAATTTTAAAAGTGACCTTATAAAATAAGTCTTTAGATACTGGCTGTTCATTAATATATGAATGACTAATTGAAGTAATTACTGTTACATTTAAGGTAAAAAATGTGCACATAAGGCAGAAACTAAAACATTTTTTAAAAAAATTGCTGTTGTTTATTAAAAATAGCTGCTTTTTTTAAATGTGATATTTAATTTAATAATGCTATAAATCCTACATATATTTAAACAAAATATACTTTTTTACTGCATTATTTCAACCAATTAAGGGAAGTTCATTTAAAGAAGCATTTAAGGTAAGTTCATACATCATGCAAAAACATTTATGGTATTCCAACCCATGAAAAATTTACTCTTCAAAATAAAATAATGAAATTAGGATTTTTTAATTATCATTCAACAAAACTCATAAATAAATTAAATTAGATATATACAGCGTTATATATATACAACGATCCTTTTCTAAGATATCATATTCCTGTCTTCCAAACGATTCTTTTCTGCGATATACTGACAAAAATTAGTGTTCTGCTTTTGAATAAATGAGGCAAGAAATTCGTCGAATTGATGAGGTGTCATGCGAAAGTAATTAAAAGAAATTTCGTTTTGTTCAAGCGCATTTCTTAAATTAAATTCTATGCATCTCCTTGCTACTGTCATCTCTCACATATTAATATAAACAACTGCATTCTGTTCTCTTAAACAAAGTAAAATAAGTTTTAATCGAGCAGAAATTAAATCCATTTTAATTTAAAAATGCAATCGTAAAAAGTCAAAATACCACACAAAATTTTCACGTTTTTTCCCAAGTTTCCGATACGAAGAGCCATCTAGTGCGAGCATATGACAACGCTTAAAGCGAAAGTTGCCGCGCTGGTGTGAACTGACGTACGCGGAAAGCGTTTTTTTCCGCGTTGCCGCTTTGCGCCCCAACGGACTAGTGTGAACGCAGCTTTAGTGATATTGTACGCTGCAGCAGTTGGCCCTACTTTTTATTAAAGGACGATAACGCACGTCCCCGTAGAGCTGAGATCGTCGATGTCTACCTGGATAGTGAAGGGATTGCGCGTATGGCGTGGCCAGCATATTCGCCCGGCCTTAATCCCATTGAAAATCTTTGGGATGCTCTTAGCCGTGCTGTATCTTCACGATTCCCACCTCCAGCCACTCTTATTGAGCTGAAAACTGCTCTACAAGAAGAATGGCGACTGCTTAATTCTGCGGTGGTTGATTACCTAATTGAAAGCATGGTCACAAGGCGTAAACTTTGTATACAGATGAGGGGGGACCACATAACCCATTAATGCCCTTTTTTCATTTTATGCTGTTTATATTCACTTTATACATAATTTTGTTCAAGTATCCAGTATGTCATTATCTGCTAACTTAAAAAATTCAATATTGTTTTCATTTCTGTATATAATTATTGATTTTGTTTTATGCATAAATATATATGCTACTTTCCTGCCGAATTTGTGTCAATCAAAGCAGTATTTGTTGATTTTTTTGCATTTTACATCTTCGTGCTTAACTTTTGGAAGTGAGTGTATATATGCATATATATGCTGAGTTTTAATGCTGAGATTTTTCAACATTAGAGTTCTTTATTCTTATATA
>KK113904.1:50372-78477 GCA_000611955.2 Stegodyphus mimosarum
ATTCTTATTCGGCCTTCATTTTCGCAATCGTCTGTCGTAATTATACTTTTAATTATAGATGCGTTTTAAATTACGACAATATTCATGTTTTGGCAATGTAGAATTTTTAAAAAAATTAATTTTCGACAAATAACAAAATCTGACTTTTAATACGGTCTCGCGGTTCCTATATTTCTATTTATGATCGGTTTATAATCATTTTGAAAAAATAAAATTATGAGAAACTTGACTTCCGTACGACAAAAATTGACCGGGATATTTAATTTCAAAATTTGCAGTTTCTGATGTCATTTTTAATTTGCCTTGAGGGATCGGTTAATGAAGTTAGAAAAATCGGAAGAAATAAGTTTAAATGAAGCGCAGCAAAAAATGAGTATAATTTCATAGGTTGTCCTCTCAAACCTGTTTTTGTGCGATTTTTTTTTGGGGGGGGGGGATGCAGTACATGGAAATTTCAATCAAATTGGAACATAATTGACGAAGTTATCAATAAAAGAAAGAGTTTCAATCTTGTACATCTGACTACCGACACATGTACAAGCGTCTAGTAAAGCAACAGTCGTCGCAAAAACTAATCACCGACTACAGGGTAACTGAAAAAAAAAGCCAACTCTGAACGACTCTGACTGTTTTTTATAGTTACTCGTGAAGTTTTGTGCTATTTTTCTTATTCAGTTTCTATCCACGCAGAAAACAGGTTTGAGTGTACAAGGAAGTCATATGGTGTTCACGTCAGATTATTTAAGGATACTACGAATTTTTTTGAGTTACTTAAATAGGATAACAGTAAAAATGAACTGTGGGATTATTTTAAGTAGGTGAAAACCCCATTTTTGTTAATTTTATTCATAATTCTACCCATTCTGATCTTTTTCAGCATTAAAATACCTTATTCTTTCAATCAGCACTTATTTGAGACAAATTTCTATAACTCTACTGAATTATCTTCAATAAAAACAATACAATTTATAAATGTTCGAAAAATTATTTGAAGTGAATGGTTTAAACTAAAACAAATACATAAATGCTTTAAGCTCAAGTTAAGTCTTGATATACAGGGGGAAATATTTTAATACATATGCTAAGTGTGACGGCTGATGACTATAAAGCAATTTTCGGCTTTTTTATCAACTTGTACCATTCCTATGTCCATAGCATAAAATGAAATGCAAATTCAATATTACCCAAGAGACAAATACTGCAGTAGAAATTGCTTTATACCCATATATTCCGGTATGCAGCATGTAAAAATCCACAAAAAGCATTTTATAATTTGCCCCAGAGAAATTTCGTGTGCATATAATGAATTACCCAATTAAAGGGTAACTTAAAAGTAAAGGGTATATTAAAAAATCTTATTTAATGTGCGGAAATTTCAATTACGTATCTCTGAAAACTGGAACTGTCATAATCATTGTTTAGACGGGCATGATGTTTTGAAAATTTTCCCTTTTGGTTATTCCACTCCGTAAGAAAGTTCCAATAAAATGTGATAACTTATCTTAAATGATGGCAAACAAAGAATTTAAAGCGGGAGAAATAACTTATTTCCGCAAGTGAATATACACAAACAGACATGACAGCAAAAAGCGTCGTTATCAGCTTTATAAGAATCTACTTTTTTTATGCTTTTTTGGGAGAACAGCCTTTTAGCACTTGAAGTCAAGGAGAAAAGAATAGCTTTTTTTATCTCGGGAACTTAGTTATTTACTTTTGGATTTTTCCACGCAATCATGGAATTTTTTTTAAATATGGAACTATGTGCTGTATCTTAAAGGGGTAAAAATTATTTTGCTTTGGCAAACAGTAAACCCATACTTAGGCTATTCGTAAGTCTATTTGTCAACCAAAAGATGCAATAAGGCTTATTGACGCTTAAAGAAATTTATATACATAAAATATATGTGGGTTCTTGTGTTTGGCAATCACAATTCATGTTCAAACAAAACACATTTAATGAAACATTAATACATCTATAATATCTTCATCTATTAACACAACACCTATAACATCTTACATCTCCACTCATAAAACAAAGCAAAGTGGCCAGAGTTCTATCAATTTCATTCGTGCAGTCAACAGTTAAAAATTGGCTAATCTTCGGAATATGGTAACTGGTAGTTTGGCGACATTTTAGTAAGGCGATAAAAATTACTAGCTAGGACTTTAGCAGTAATCTGAGAAGTACACAGTTCCAATCACAGATCACAAAATTTTCCTGCATTTTCGTGCAAATGTTTCTAATTTATGAGAAAAATTATTTACATGTTTCATATATAAATTTGCCCTGTAAAAACAAATTTCTGTTTTGTTCCACTACTTTCCGGAAAATTTCGATCGTGATTTTAGCTAATAAGCGCTTACAAACAATTTCGCACCTAATCTTCATCATGATTAAGCTATTTTGTTCCACAAAAATTCTAGCATAAGCGTAATTCGGCTAGCAGATTGTTGGAAGAAATGTTGAGTAAAAAAAAAAAAAAAAAAAACTCGCAGGTTGCTGTAGCAGGGTTGGTCGCCAAATTTTCGCCAAAAAATGGCGAAGTTACCATAATCCGAAGATTCACCTAAAAACTAGACAGCTAAAAATGTTAAGCTATGGATTTAGAATCCCATATATGTATATATAAATTTGGATCACTCTCCTGGCCTTTTTTATTTGGCATAATTTTCTGCATATATCCCATATCTATAAACAGTCAAGAGAACGAGATTAAATCAAAATTAAAATACGAAAGTTGGGCTACTTCTTAAAAGAAAAGACATAAATAAAAACAAAAACGAAAACAAAAATTTAAACTTCCAAAAAACAATGCTAAAATTTCAAACATTATTAATTGCAAAAAATTATTGAAAATTACTGGGTCTTTTTCAAGAAGCAGCTGAAGAATTTTAAACAGAGACACGTTTCTGAATTATATTTAGATGATTGTTAATACAGAAGATCGTTCAAAAATTACAGAAACTGCAATTAACATTATTAAAGTTCTACAAAATTTCAACTCAGAAATTTTTTAATTTAGTAATCATCTGCTCCGACATGACCCCAAAAATTTGAAAAGAAAAATTCTTGAGTAGGAAACTAGAAAAATGTTTGATTAAATCAAAAGTAATTTGCAAAATTAATAAATAAATTTGGTTTCCAATTTCAATATTGAATACTGAATTCAGTATCGAAAATTTAATAATTACACTATCAAACAAATTTTACAGCTTCCTGTAAAGCAGATTGCAACATAATTTGCGATTTTGAAAGAGATAAACTTGTGTCCAATTAAAACATCTATGAAGGAATAATGGAAAAAGTTTATATTTATGTTTTGTATGTATTAGACTGGACAGTAGTTATACAATGATATTCAGACTGACAGAGAGACTGTTCTGAAGATAGTAGCAATACATTATTGTTTTTCTTATACCAGCACTTTTACAAAGAAATGAATATTAACATACTATATATACATTAGTATTCAAAATCATCTTTATATGAACAAATAAAAATTTTTTCCAAAACTTTGAGAGTAATCTGAAGGAATATATTTAGAAGAATACATATCATCGTAGTAAATAAATGCAAAATGATTATTTTATCAAGCTTATCGGACATATTCATGCACCAGTCTTGAAAGCGGAAAATATTTCATACTTTTGCACTTATCTTTATTATATACCGTTTTATCGCAAAGCATTTTAGGAAGGCACTGTTCTAATGCATCGTTTATAGTATATATGCTACAGTGTTCTTAATCACTTACGTGCTTTATATAATAATCATCATGATCTTGTAGAGACATTAGGTGCTTTTTTGAAAGCAGGAATCTTGAAAAAGGAGCAATGCCCGCGCCGAGACTCGAACCATGGACCTCTCGAATACGGTCCGAGCGTGCTGACAACTACACCACGAAGGCATGCTAAGAAGGCGTGAGAAATACCTTATATACTTCCCCTTTTAAAGGGCGACTGGGGTTTAGGGGACCCAATCGCCAAATCCTGGTGGTGAAGAATCATCATTCATCGCCTTTTGTAGTTCGGGCGCCATTGTAGAGACATTAGGTAGTGTAGAGACATTGTAAGAGACATTAGACATTTTTTTAAAGCAGAAATCGTGAAAAATGAGCAATGCCCTTACCGGGACTCAAACCACGGACCTCTCAAATACTCTATGAGCGTGCTGACCACTACACCGCGAAGGCATGGTAAGAAGACGAGAAAAATACCTTATAATCTATATAAATTTGAAGCCATACAAAATGTACCTCTCACGATTCAAACTGAGGAAAGTTTCTCCCTCAGCTGATAGAAGAAACGTAATATTGACTCAACAGCACCTTGTATGAATAATTTCAACGCAGAAAGAAAATCATCAGTAAAAGCACTAATAGTTGTAGAGTCATTAAATTTTTCCTTTTTTGTTGTTGTTGTTCCCTTAAAGCAGAAGACATGAAAAATGGGCAATGCCCTTTCCAAGACTTGAACTCCTGATCATCCGAATACCCTTCAAGTTTATTTCCAATTACACTACGAATGTGTGTGGAAAGTAGGAAGAAAATACCTCGAATACTTCCCCTTTTGAAGGATGATCGGGGATTAGGAGACTCAATCGCCAAATCCTGGTGATGACGGATCATCATTCATCACCTTTTAGTTCGGGCACCACTTGTAGAGTCATTTTTTGATGTTGGAAATATGAAAAATGGGTAATGCCCTCTCCGGGACTCGAACTCTGGACCTCTCGAATACGCAACGAATATGCTTCCAATTACACCTCAAAGGCATGTCAAACGTAGGGAGAAAACCTCTTATATAGTATATGTGATACTATTTTCTTAATCGTTTGCCTATTTCCTCATGGTCTAAATGTCATGCTGATTCTACTTCATGCAAGATGCATGCATTTCGTACTATTTAAACCGAAGAAAAAATTAGTTTTCCGAGTTAGTTGTAAACATGTGATTCCTGAATCGCGAATTTTCATACAGAAATTTGCTGCACAGAAATGAAGACAATCAAACAAAAAAGATTTAAGATTTAAATGCAGAATATAAATCAAATACACAGCTGACACGAGATTTCGAAACATCCGTAGTATAGGCGAAAGATTAAAATTAAAGCAGACTGAATAATAGTAATGATAAGTGGGAGTAATAATAGATGAGCAGACAGATAAGAACGTCTTTAATTATTTAATTTGAATTCTTAATATTCAGTGGATAATATTTTTTCCTTGTTGTTCAAATTTAAATGTTATCAAGTGAATATATTCCACCATTTAGAAAAGTAAAATATTAGATAGGGAAGAACCTCTTATCTCACGTGTTTTATTTACCGCAAAAGGGAGAAGGGAAATTCGGGTAATGCTTTATTTTGTACGCATTGCTTTAGAATGGGAAAATCAGATGACAAGTCTTATCAGCGGGGAATTCGAAAAACTTTCTGCAATTTTCATTTGTTCAATATAAAAATGCAAAGCCTGCTTCCTTCAATCACACTTTCCAGGCATCTGCTCGCTGATTCCCAGACTGATTGAAGATGAAGTCTTTTTCCACAACTGCGACAGTTTTTTGTCTTCTGTGTTACATCTCTGGCAGTTCTATGAACCCCCTTAATGCAGATGAGATCTCTAATCATGATCTTTGTATAAAAGAAAATTCTGCTCTCAGTAATCAGAACAGCAGTAGTGACGCAAAATTCCTTGTTTATGCTTCTTCTGCAACGGAGGAACAAACTGAGTCTACCGATTCCATGCTTGGAAGGATCCCTTCGGCAGATGAGTGTTCGATATTACACGACTTGAATCCAAGAAACTCCGTTTGTGCATTTTATAAAGAACAAGACTACAAGGAAGATCGGATTCCTCAAGTTTTGACGAATATCAGGTGTAACTCAACTGCTTCATACATTCCTAGGGGCTACAGGAGGCACTTGGAAGGACCCTTCGGCAGATGAGTGTTCGATATTACACGACTTGAATCCAAGAAACTCCGTTTGTGCATTTTATAAAGAACAAGACTACAAGGAAGATCGGATTCCTCAAGTTTTGACGAATATCAGGTGTAACTCAACTGCTTCATACATTCCTAGGGGCTACAGGAGGCACAACAGAATGAGCATAAAATGCGAGGAAGTTACGTATGACATTCCTGTACTTCTAAAAGACAACTGCAGTTCAGGGAAAGGTCAGTACGAACTGAAAACTGAAAGAGTTTCCGTTGCATGTGTACTAGCCGTCCTTCCAAAACAGCAATCAATTGCGCCAGGAGATTCTATAATGATAGGCAGTCAGTTGAAGTAATAGACTTATCTGAGGACATTATTGTATTTCTTAAAATTGTAAGAGGAGAATCTCAGAGTAATCTATTATCTTTTTGCTGTTTTGATGCATATCACTATGTATTTCTGTTCATATATATATATTTAGACATTTACACTTTGTTTGATTCATCATTCACCTTATTTATTGTACATCATTCTTTTCCATAGTTATGTTCTAAAATCAGCTTATAATTTTTTGTCGCGTTATTAGTGAAAAATAAAGTATAGAATATTTTTACATTGTGTTTTTGAAAGTGGATTTTTGCTATCTAAACATAGCACGGAAATGAATTAAAGAAAAATAACTTACGCATTTTTTCAACAATATTGCACTTTTCTATGCAATTAATTCAAAGTAAATGTATAAGTAAATGCACATATAAGGAATACGAAAAATTTAGTGATCATAGTTGGTTAAATAATTTGGCTTTTCCTACAGGCATAACAACTAAAAAAATAAACTAAATCTTGAGTTTCAGGGCAAAGAAAAGACTACTGTGATTCAGTTAATAAGAAGTATAAAAGCATTTAAATCAAAATTAAATCTGTGGAAAATGTGTAATATTTAACACAAATGAAAAAAATGTAACTTTTGAATAATAATGAGTAACTTTTAAGTACAACTTTTAACTACAAAGGAATGTAAGTTTTGCTAATTTCCAGATCTGAAGAACTACATCAAGAAATATAAAAAAAATCTGATGTATACATCATAGGACTTCCTTCTACGGAATATTAAATTATACTCATATTGCATGTCAGTTACACTTATTGAATTTAATTAAATCTACTTCGTCGATAGCGAATAAACCACAATAGAATAAATGCACTCTTTAAAATTCACTATATTTCTTTACCATAGTGACATTCTGGCGCTAGGTTTACTGAAGAATTATCTAATCGTTGCCATATGTTCTATTCAAATACTATAATAAATCTAAAACGATGTATAAAAGAAATTAAGCAAACAAAAGAAGCAGTTTTTTACGGACGATTCAGTATTTCTCACATTCAATTAATTCAATTCTCACTTTGCGACAAGGCAAAAATACATAAAGAGTCAAAATATCTATATTGAGAAATGCGAAGTAAATCTTTAACACTTATTTCCTCGAATAAATTCCAGAATTGACTAAGAATGATTTAATTTCCAATAATAAAAGAAGGCGTTATTTTTGTTGTTGCGAAGCTTAGTTTCTATAGATTGGCACAAATCCACTATTCAGCTAAGTTTCAAATGTAAACAAATGTGGCTGCTATGACAAAAACGAATTAGGCTTAGCCGCAGTTAAGCAACTTTTAAACTGTTGATAATTCTACAACTATAACATACAGGTTAACTAAAGGCATAAAAACCTTAACATAATTCAATCATTTTTAAAGCAAAAAATGCCCAATTTACAAACATATAAGAATAAAGAAACTGAGCTCACTGAGCCGAGTAACAGAGTGGATGTATACATATTTGCATACTTTTGGTGCGACCGATTGCCATGCACAACTACATGCTATAGCAGTCCTACATACAGAATTTCAACGTTCTGAGGATGCTCGTTTTTGAGTTATGCGAGATACATACATAGTACGCACAGACGCCACAAAAAAATCTTTTCAGAATCCAATTTAAATTCGTTTTACAATTTTTGGGGGGTAAGATTCCTTTATTCTGTCTTTAAATTGCATTAAACATCTTTAAATTGCATTCGATAGCGGTCAAAATGGATATTTTCGTTGAAATATGATACCTGAAATTTTTCGCGGTTACAATACTTCCTCTTTACTTCATGCAAGGAAGTAACAGGAATATCACGAACAGACTTTTGTATACACGTAAATGAGAAAAAATATCTACTCTTAAAATAAATTTGCTAAGGTTAAAACTTCTACTTTGGATCATGGCTAACATGGCGAAGGGGTTTCTCAGCAATGAACTTGTTAAAATCAAGGTTTAGATCTGGGATAATAAACGAACATCTGAATGACTGCAAGAATTTAGCCATAATATTGTGTGAACTAGAAGACAGTCAATTCGCAGATGCACAATAAAATATGATTTTGCTGTATTTAATTTGCATCTAACGGAATTTTTAATAAGTAGTAATGTAAACAGTACATAATTACACTTTTTCTTTAGCATACTATACCACACATTTTTATTTATATGCGTTTATACCTGAAATACTAAAAATGAAACATGTAATTATAGCTCGTCAAAATTTTTTAAATTCTAAATTTGCTCGCTTCAGGTTAAAGGTTATTAAGTTAACTCTCGCTTCAAGTTAAAGGCTCCACTGAATTAATGAACAGCCAGTAAAAAATGAACTTTTTATTAAAGGATGTTATCAATAATGTAAAATGACTAAGCAAATAATTTGGCTTAATAAGCTTGTTATAAATGCTTAGGAACATAGTAATATGTGACTACAACTATAATAATTTAAATAACATCAACAGGCCTCTGGCCGTTTTTTGAAATCTCGAATATGGAAATGTATGTACGCACTGTATTCTCGGCGCATTTTATTTTATTTACTATTCTTTTATCTATTTTCTGTATTGCATTCTCTGTGTAATATTATTATATAGTATACTGTGCACCACATATTCATATCGGATTCGAAGTATCCCTGATTTGCATTACCTGTTATAAATTACTTCTGTCACCTACACACCAGCTCGATACCTAGGGCCTCTAATATCAGACAATATCCTGCTTAAATAGTACTATAACCAAACTACCATAAACAAAAGACTCACCTGGGCTTTTTTAATTAACTTTAATTAAGAAAACATAATTAAGTGAAAAAAATAAAACATTACATTTAAGGACGTTAGAATTATATATTTAAATCACAAAGTAAATCTCGGAGAACACATGCTTAGTTCGTGATTCCAGTACATCGACTGAAGGCTATAGTCAGTTTTGGCCGGTCTTTCTTCCGGCGGCCGCTAGATGGCGCACATTGAGCCGTGAGGTTACAGACTCCCCCTTTGGCTCGTACTACGTCTTGGCGAAGAGCCAGAAACATGTTTCTTTGGTATGCTTCGTCTCCGAAGAGGTGCTAGAGTCCCACTATCTCTTGAAGCGGGCAGTTCATAAGCACGTAGAGCTGAGCTGTGGTAAGTCCAAAGGGCTTCATCTGTCTTAGCTGGATCATCAATATCGTAGGTAGTGAGTGAACCATTGGTTATCACTAAATAAGTTCCTTCACGTCTAGCATGAATTTTTGCCACTTTATATTCTGTAATCTGCAAATAGGTTGTAACGTCACCTATACTTTATCACCTGGTTCGTAAGAAACCTTTTGACGTCGACAATCATAATATATTTTTTCTTGGCTTTCTTCTGTTCGCGTGTCTTTAATCTCTGCAGTTAAACGGACAAATCGTTTCAGGTATGGGGTTATCTCAGCCATGAAATTATCATTGTCAATTAATGCTCTTAGGTCGTAGGTAACATCATCTATTGTTCTTAATTCTCAGCCAAACTGCAAGAAAGCTGCTGTGTGGTTAGTGGTCTCACACTTGGTAGTGTTCATGGGAAAACGAATCAGTGGCAGTTTTTCTTCCCAGGAATTGTGTTCATCTCCCACCAGTATGGCAAGTCGAGGTTTTAGATTCCTATTCCTAACGTTCCGATGGGTTTGCTTTCGGAGGATACACAGGAACAATATCTTGCTTAATTTCGGGGGAAACTTGCAAATTTATTGCATAATGGCACTTATGACTTGTGGCTCGTTATCACTTATCAATCGGCGTGGAAGTCCATAATGTAGAAAAACTTCTTCGACTAACGTTTTGGCGCAGTTGACAGTTGTTGCATAAGGGCAAATAGTTCTACCCATTTTGTACTGGTATCTTCTACGATAAAAATCCATTTCTTACCAGATGAGAACTTTGAAAGAGGTCTAAAAAAATCAACGGCTAGAGTTTTTGAACCTTTGGGCGTAAACTTGAGTTCTAAGAAGACCAGCTGGCTTCTGATTAGTTGGTTTGTAACGGTTACATTCCGGGCAATTCTTAACATATTCAGCGATGTATTTGCGCATCTCTGGAAAATAGTACCTAGAGGCAACTTTATTGTAAGTTCCTTCAGCCCCATAGTATCCAGCAGTTGGAGAGTCATGGGGCTCTTGTAGCACGCTTTCTCTTTCCTGGATAGAGATTACGAGTTGGGCTTCTTCTGCTTCTACTTCTGGTGAGTAACAATACAGAACTCCCTGATTCATAAGATAACGTCTGCTAGTCCAGTTTGCAAGGCTTTCTTCTTTTTATGTGCTTTCGAAGCAGTCAATTATTTTTTTTAGTTCTTCGTACTTCAACTGCTTTCCTCGAATTTCATTGGACTTTCTTACGGGAAAATTGGCTGATATCGCAAATAAGTCACAAGGGACATCTTCATTTACATCCCAGGGTCTAGACAACATGTCTGCAAGCACATCAGCTTTTCCAGGCATATACTCAATTTTCGGATCATAGGACTGGATCTGAAGAGCCCGTCTTGCTAAACGACCTGATGGTGATTTGATACTCATAAGCCATTTTAACGGCTGGTGGTTAGATGCCATAATTATTTCTTGGTTTTCGACGTAACCTCGAAATTTCTCCACAGCCCAAACTACTGCAAGTGCCTCACGTTCAGTAGTGGAGTAATTTCGTTCTGCTGGTGTAAGCAAACGACTGGCATACTCAATAACATGCTCTTCTGTGCCTTCTCCTTGAATAAGAACTGCTCCTAGAGCGTAACTGCTAGTATCTGTGCTGATACGAAACGTCTTCGATCCATCTGGTTGTTTTAACACAGGGGGTGTTATTAATCTTTTCTTCAATTCTTTAGAAGCTTCTTGCTGTTCAGGACCCCAAAACCATTGTACACCCTTTTTGGCAAGATTACTAAGTGGTCTTGCAATAGTCACAAAGTTTGGAACATATCTTCTGTCATCTATCTATCATGAGCAAGTTGCAGGAAGGACTGAACTTCTTTTACATTGGTTGGCATAGGGATTCTCTGAATAGAGGATACCTTTTCAGGGTCCACTTCAATTCCATTCTTGGTTATCCAGTGACCTAAATATTTAACTCGGTCGCATGCAAAATGACATTTTTCTCTGTTGGAGTTAAAACAAAGTAAGACTCTCGAAAACAGTTCGTAAGTCTCTCACATGTTCATCAAAAGTTCTTGATAAAATAATGACATCATCTAAATACGACAAAGCAAACACATCATTTAGGCCTGCTTTAAATTTATCAATCAGGCGTTGAAAAGTTGCAGGCGCATTTTGTAATCCAAAAGGCTTGCGCAAATATTTATATGTCCCAAATGGGCAAATGAAAGCTGTTTTATCTTGATCAGCTTCATGTATTTCGACCTGATGATATTCTGATTTAAGATCGATGGTTGACATATAGGCCGTTGAATTTGCTTCTGTGAGAAGATCGTCCATGCGTGGTAGAGGGTACGTGTCTGCAATAATAATGGCATTTAGTTAGCGACAGTGGACGAAACGTTTCATGCTACCATTCGGTTTAGGTACCAAAACAACAGGACTGGAATATGGAGATTCACATTCTTCGATTATACCATTAAGCAAGAGAGAATCTAATTCATTTTCAGCAATTCTCTTTTTGCAGGATTCATTCTGTAAGGAGGTTGTGCAACTGGTGGACTATTTCCAGGATTAATACGATGTTCACTATATGGAGTGGGGTCTCCCCCTGGCTCGAAGCAACTCTTGAATTCTTGCAGTAAAAGATTTAGTTCAGTACGTTGTTCTGTATTTAGATGTTTGCCTTCGTCGCTTCGAAGACTTACTGAAGAGGATGTTTCGAAAACTTTAACTGAATTGCTAATTTCCACAGTTCTTGTCTGAGAGTCCGAAATGGATGTAGAATTTTCAGCCTTGGAAATCCCCTTGTAGAAAGGGTATTGGAGGTGAGGGTTTTCACAGAAATGCCAAGTACTGTTGAGAACATCTAAGATAATCCCAGCATATTAGAGAAAGTTTGTGCCTAACAGTGTCCTGTTTCCTTTTGCTTCAGACTGAACAATTAGTTCTGTAGGTACCACTTTACCTTCAACATTAAGATCCACAACCGTAGTCAAGGCAGCTACGTTGCTCTGTGTTCCATCAACGAGCGTCAAAGAAATGTGTTTAGGTTTAAACATTACTTTTTTTTCTTTGCAGCACATGATATAATAATAAATAGCAATAAAGTGTGACGCACCGATATCAGCACATACAGCAGCTTTAACTCCACAAATTTTAAGGACAATTAAACTGGATGGAGATGTAGGTGATTCGAACGTAAACAAATTGACACTATTTAAGAACGCTTTTGCTTCTCCTTTAGATCTTGAGCAGGTAGGGCATTTAGATTGTATGTATCCAGGAGTTCCACACCCATAACATCGAATGGTACTTTTGTCTAGTGAAGTATTCGTGTTCTTGGAAATAATATTTTCTATTGTTTTCTCGTGGCTATCTTCTCTAGATATCGCAGTGAACTTCTATCTGATGTCGGGAACCCACTTCTAAAATTTGGTTTGTTAGATGGCGCTGAAGCTTTCTTTAATCCATGACGAATATTTTCATACGCATCCAACTTCTGTGCTAATTCCAACGGTTGGTTCCATTTTCCCTCTTATCCATGAAATGCTCTCTCAGATTGGAATTCTTCTTAAGGTTGCTAATAATTAGGTTTTTTAAGCTGTTCAAAATCTTTGCTGTTAAGTTCTGTTATCCATCCTTCAAAGTATGAGCTTATTTCAAAGTAGAAATGTCTCCAAGTTGTATCTGGGTTTTTATTATGCTGCTGTCTGAAACGGTCAGCAGTTAACCTATATCTCTTAAGAAGCATTTGCTTAATTTTGAGGTAATTTTAAGATTCTTTCTCATCGTCTCTATCAATAAGTTGTGCTATTTCTGTTGACAATGAACTGATCAGATAAAAAACCCATTTTGATTCTGGAACTCTTAAAATTTTCAATTGACTTTCAAAAATTATCAAATACAATCAAATTTCGTCTTCTTTAGGGTTAAATTTAGGGACTACTCTAATAATATTAATTTCGAGTTGATCTACTCCCTGATCTATCACTTCCTTTTGAGAAATTTTTTTCAACTCCAGTTGAAGTTTTAATTTTTCCAACTCGAACAGACGCTCCTTCTTAATGTGTTGATCTTCAGCAGCTTTTTCTTCGCGCAAAAGATTTTCCTTTTCAGCAAACCCTAACCTGTCATTTTTAGCTGCTTGTTCAGCCATTTTTCTTTCACCAGTTGTGCTGGTCTATAGATTCTTCACAAACCCCTCTTCCTACTTGCCTGAGTTCGTAATTAACTCTTTGAGTTGAATCACTTTCAAACTATCGGAGATGGGCAGACCCAGTTCTGTGTCCAACACTTGCGTGTCCTATTTCCTGGCTAGTCCCAAAAATGCCATATTATCGTACTTTCAATGTCCGTTGAAAAGTTCAGTATTTCTTTGAAGAAAAATTATATGTTCAGAAATTTTATGAATTTCTTAATTACCCCTAACAGTTACATAATATTTGAAAAACAACATCGAACAAAATCATTAATCTGAGATTACTTCGAAAACGAAATTAGCATTTTACGAAGATTGGTACACTTGCCAATGGACAATAAAATGCACAAATTTCGTAAACATAAAAATCCCCAAAATAGAATTTCACTTTGATAAATCTTCTATTAGTAATGCATGTGACGTTTACAAAATTCTAAAGGCTCTAAGAAACTAATTTTCGACTATAGTTCTCTTTGAAAAACACAATTAAATGTATAAAATGTTCTCAAATATTACGAAATAAAAATTTAAAAATTTTTATAAACGCACAATTCGAAAATGCAGCATGTATTAGAATGCCTTTCAGAACAAGGGCAACTAAAATATTAATCCAAAAGAAGTATTCTTATTGAATAAAAACAAAACAGTAGTGGCACAGTTTAAATAATATAGATAAAACCCTTTTGACTTTTTAATCACTTCTATTCTCAAAGAGGAAAAAATATCCGTTAATATTATTCATAAAATAAAACAAAACACACAACTCTTTCATAGATAGCAATACAGTTATAAAAATACTAAAAGAATTATCTACACCGGAAATATATATCAATCAGAATAAAAATAACATTTTGTAACGTAAAAAATTTTCTTTCGGAACCGAAACGAAATTTTACTTGTGTTGACTTCTAATGAAAACAAAATTAATCTTCAATTAGAACACAGAATTAAAACACATGAAATTCAAATAGAAATCAATTATATAAAACAATGTAAGACATTTCATATTATTAAAGTATTAACGACGTTCTAGTTAGAATTTTATATTGCTTATTAAGTGAAAATCTGTTATTTTTTTATTAAGTGAAAATCTCTTATCTCTTATCTTCGGGGAGAAGATCAAACCAGTACTTAATACGACTTCCAAAATAACCTTCGGGTGAGGACTTCGCTGGTGTAAGTAGTACCTAAAACCTGGAAAAGAATATGAGTCGATGTCCTAGAGTCTTGAACATGGTTTTTTTTTCTCAAATGGATAAATCATTCGAGCAGCGTGTTGAGTGGCCAACTATAACCAAACTACAATAAACAAAAGATTCACCTCGGTTTTTTAATTAACTTTAATTAAGAAAACACAATTAAAAGAAAAAAGATAAAACATTACATTTAAGAACGTTATAATTATACATTTAAGTTACAAAGTAAATCTTGGGGGGCACCATGCTTTGTCCGTGATTCCAGTACGTCGACTGAAGGCTATAGTCTGTTTTTGGCCGGTCTCTCTTCCGGCGGCCGCTAGGTAGCGCTCATTGAGCATTGGGATTTAGAATACCACTTAATTTTGATAACTGTTTAACCTCTTAAACCCACTAATTTTATTTTAAAAAGTTATAATTATCTCTCTGCCAGGATATGTTGCCTTAAAATTCGAAAAGTCAATTATTCTACAAGAGGTAGGATCTCGAGCCCAGGTAACCTGGTGTTTAACACTGCTCTACTGGAGGAACACAGTATCAATTTATTGCGAGATGAAATAATTTATTTCGTTAACATCCCATCGTAAATATATTGCAATAAAGATAAACTGTCAAAAGTAAATTTGTAAATGAACCCGAAAACTTTATTTTTGTGCAAATGATCTGAATGTAAATTTTACAATGAATTTACGACAATTTTCTGCAATATTTCTGAAAATTTTTTTGAAAAACTAAAAATTATTAATAAATAAAGTTGAGTAACAGATGCATAGGCAAACAGTATCAATTTACTGAGTTGAAATAGTTTATTTCATTAACGTGCAGTAGCAAATAGATTGCAATAAAGATAAACTGTCAAAAGTAAATTTGCAAGTGAACTCTAAAATTTTATTTTTATGCAAATCATCTGAATACGTCTTTTTACAACGAATTTACATTTTTTTGTAATATTTCCGAAGATACTCACTCTGAAAGAATAAAAATAAAAATTATCCATGCTGAACGATTTTCTCGGATCAAACAATTTTATTTACAAATGGGTATTATTTCAGGAAATCATCAATCATTATGAATTTTCCCTGCGGAATTAATAGCTGTACTATACGTATGTTTCGTATGCATGATGTTGAAACCCTTTCAGTACCTAATCTATACTAAACTGCATATGAATTCTTCTTATCTTTTATTAGGAAGATCATACATACTGCAGTTCCTCACACTTATAATTCCGCCTCGATTGTTTGTTAAGCCATGAACCACCTGAATAAAACGATCCTCATTTGATACTTGTCATAACTCCTTGAATAGGATGTTCCTTGGCTTTTTGCTCTACGCAAAATAGATACTTGAAATTTTGAAAATTCCTTGTTAGTGCAGAAGTTATATAATCAGTGGAGAACCCTCCTTCATGAATTTAATTATCATTTAAGCTTACTCTTTTTGCTCCTGAATGGTGAAAATTTCAAAACATTGTCATTTCAAAACAAAATTTTCGTTGTCTTAACAGCTTCTTGGTGCTTACTTTTCAAGCAAAATTGTTGTCTGAAGACTTTATACTCAGGCTATTTACGGCTAACCTCCTGGGTTTTAAATGGCTAAATCTCCTAGTGGCATAGTATAACAATTCACTTGCAATGAAGAGTCCCGAAACGTTCATCTTGGAATTTATTAGGCAACAAATATTATCCACGACAACAAAATTTATCTGATATTCATACGAAACTGTAAAACAGAAAGCGGTATGAAGTTTCAGAATTTAAACTGACTTCCCGCAGATAAAAAGAAATCCCATTTTCACGTTAGTCTTCTCTGTATGTAATACACTTTCCCCAACTGATTTATTTCCTGTATTGCAGCAAATAAAATCTTCAGATAAAAGATTCTTTCGAAATCTACGTCTTAACGTATGGAGATAGAAGAATGCATGAATGGATGAACATGCAATATTTTGCTTTATTTTAAGCTTTTCATTTTGCTTTGTACGTGGAAAGAAGACATGAAGAACAATATGTGATTTTTTTAATGAGGTTTTAAATTCATTTTATAAAAATTTCTTAAACAGCATTCCAGCCCTAATTAATAACACTATTTAATGTTTAATCAGGATATTTGAGTCAGAGAGAAAATTGTCAGAAATGTTTAAAGGTTTCAATAAAAAGTACATATAGTAACTACAGTAAATGGCCCAAACTGCTATTTCTCAAGTAATTAAAGTTTTAAGTGATAAAGCATAAACGTGTCAAATAAATTAGACTACTAGGTATGCTGCATTTATCATACGAACAAATTATTGGTATGATAAATGTAGCAAGTTATATCAGAATGTATTTCGAAAGATTTAGGCCTATTATAGTGATAAAATGTTTGTCAGCAGCATCAAAATTTAGTTTTAAAAAAATATATCGTATTCTAAGTTAACTTCTCTTGATTTTGATAGATAATTTAAAACTAAGTTTTATGAACAAGTTACACGGATGCAATTTACACAGATAAAAAGTACACTTATATCCATGCTAACACGGTTTCTTTAGTATTTTAGATAAAAACTGAAATTCACGAGAGACTTATGCAAAGTAATTCAATGGTCTGCTTAAGTTTTATTAACTGGCAGAGATCTTCCACTCTCCACATTCTTTGAATATGTATGAGTGAAATAATCCTTTTGTTCACGGCAAGTAAATAAAGGATTCGAATTATACAAATATCATGTCGTGATGAGCTTTTGTCAAAAGCAAAATGCACTTTTATCCACAAAGGCTGACTTTTACGGAAACGATATCACCGATCACAACAGTATGCACAACCATGTATGCACACTGCTGGTATGATAAATTTAGTACTAGATACAACCATCAAGTTGTAGGGTTCAACTCTTTAAATCTAGTTTTTAATAGTTCTGACTAAGAACCCCACGAAAACTTAACAAGCGAATAATCGCTTAAGTGTGCAAACAGAATAAAGACTTGAGAAGGGTTTAAAATCCTTTATTGTTCAATATATTTACAATCAGTTCCGGCTTGGAACTTTACAATAAAGCCACCACTCGGGCTTGAACTTAAATACTAATAATTTGAACTAAAACTTGCTCAACTAATGCTCTTAAATAAATATAGACGAAGCTATCAGAATCTAACTAGTTGGCCCCTAAGTATTAATTGAAACGGCGAAGCCTAGATATGGCAGAGCATAGTAACAGCTAAGAGAGATGTGGCCAGAAGGCAAACGCGCGCTAGTCAGGAAATCAGACTCTCTCTCTGTTGAAGTCGGTTAAGTCACGACTTAAATAGTACTCATTCTCATTTGTATTCTCTGCGTTTCTGAATTCACATTCTGGCAGGAAATTGTAATCTGAAATTAGAATAAGATAGGAAAGATACAAAACTTAAAATAACTGTTAGAAAGCGCATAATAAACCTTACAAAGTGTACAATTGAAGTTTTCTAAACACGTTCCTAAATTTGTGTTTAGTGATAGCATAAATTCATCGCTTGTAATGATTACTATGCTGAGTAGACTTGAAAACAATATACAGGAAAAGTCACTGCAACAACGCGTTGAAATTAAAAGAATTTTTTGTTAATTATTAGAAAACTTAGGCGACTTTTACAAAAGAATTAGGTTCCCTCTCAGAGTTTCACTGAACTAGTATACGGTGTCCATAATTAAATTTCTCTTATTCAGAAATGACTACAGTAGTTAACAGTCAAGGGAAAAGTGCTAATTATATTCTTGATGAAGCATTGTAATTGCGAAACATTTCAGATACCATATTTCAATCGAAATAACCATTTTAACCGTTCCCAAATCCATACTGATTATTATTTTTTTTTTGGAGTGACGTCTGCACATTTGGACAGAACAAAGGACACTTTCTCCCAAAACGGATTGTAAGATGAACTTCAAAGGGATTCAAAAGGCTTTTTTTTTTCATAATATATGCACGTACGTGAATACATTTTTAATATAATTTTTTATTACAATCAGCAGTACCTGTATATATCCACTGCCCTTATCAGGCTTAAAACTTCTTACCCATCGTTTATTTTCGCCAATCGTTTCATCGTAGTCATATACTTCCATCCATATAAAAAAAGTGTGAGTTGAAAAGCAGGAGAGATAGGAAAGCTGCTTAAATACAAAACAACTGTTAAGTTACATAAATCCCCACAATACTTTCTGTTTTAAATGCTGTCGTCTTTTTGCCAGTACTACTAACAAATATACAGTTGAATTTAAATTTGAGTATTCACTAGACCACTTCATTATGTGCTTTTAGTCAGGTTTCAATGAGTTTGCTGGTGTGCTTTGTATGTAGAGTAAATTAACGTCGATTAATCGAATCAGCGTAAGGCAACATTATCTTCTCTATTGTCTTTTTATGCACTGCCATATAGGATATAAACTTCAAGCGCAAAAAAAACACCTCCGTTTCCAAAGCTTCATGTCCCTCAATGCTTAAATCTTTTGCCTTTTTCGTGTCTTATTTCTTCCTTCATGCCTTAAGATTTAGGATTCGGATTAAATCTGAAGGTTGTCTAACTTAAAGGATGACATTCCTTACAAACTGATCAAATTCGCCTATGAAAAGCACTCTAAGCAAAATTTCCTACTTCTATTTCAGAGGTTCTTTCGCAAAATCTATTCTTAACGCTTTTTATAATCCTTGTTTGTCTACACCACCCAGTTTTTTGTCACCCAGTTTTTTTTCAGCTGTCAAGAACAGTATCAAGAAGATAATATTCCTGTTAGGCTAAAAGATTCGGAGGCCTCTTTCGCGTTCAGTCTGTCGCTGAACATCAACTTTAATTTTGTTTGTTGTCGTGTCCATTATCACATTTAACAATTGTTGTCAAAGCCTACTCCGAAGAGAAATTGGACTTCTATTTTCCACCCACCCCCCATTTGAGGAATAGCACCCTGGGGCGGATCCGGGGGTCTCCCACCAATCCACACGTGAGAACTTTTGTCTCGCTGCATATTTAAAGTGGCGCCATGCCGCACCGACAGTATAGATTTGCAAACATTCGTGTCTTCTCCGAGATTCGAAGGCTCCCCTAACCACTATACCGTCTGGGCCACTTCGATTTTGGTATAACTGTGATTTAGATTTATGTTCTGTCATCATTCATCACTTCTCATATTAATTGCATTTGATGAACCATTGTTAGAAACATTCTGCGCTCCATCTTTAGGTTATAGTAATATGATATAACACATAACTTATTTTTTGATTCTGCGTTAAAAGTTTCGGTGTTTTGAAGTTGCCTACGAATTGCCTTATTCCCGTAGAGTTTGCCTATATCAGAAGTTCTCAATACTTTTCTTGCATCGACTCCTTTTGAAAGAATTTTTTTTTTTTCATCGTTGAACCCTTTACATTTTTCTCCATAATAAACCGCATAGAACAAAATCATCATGCAAGTAATTGTGCATAATTTAAAGATAACAACTGGACTAAGAATATAAACAAAAGTTTTGACAAAAAAGCTTTATTCAATTTACGGTTTATTACTTTTTCGTATCATTGTTATTATTAATTTTACAAATATAAACAAGCATTAAGAAAAAATATCACAGATCCTAACTGCACAAAAGTTCAGTTTTAATTAATGAGATGATTATGCATGATTTATTATTAAATATATTTTAAAATTTGGCATTAAACTGCTTAAATTAATTCTTAAAGAACATCCTTCGGAAATTTTCAACCTGTTTCTGATTTTCCGGATTAACTTATTGACTTGAGTAAAATCTGTTTCCACTAAGCAACAAAAGTAAAATTCAGTAATGTTCGTTAGGTCAGTGGTTTCAACTTCAAATTGCAGGCTGGCTGAATACTCGATCTTAAAACAGCTGACGAGCCAGAACACTTTGTTTAACAAAATTTTGAAACATTTTTAACAAAATAAGCAAAAAAGTTTAAAAAAATAATAATAATCTGAAAGCTTTCAGATTTTGCATTACGTCCATAGGGGCGTTTTTTAACGTTTTGTGTGTTCCCTTTATTTATTAAATATCATGTTCTTCGTACTTAAACCATAAAATCCAATTCAACGGCAATTTTGCAAAATAATTTTAAAAGGAGCATATCTTTAGAATTTACGATACACAGTCTCGCGCGCTGGAGATAAAAAAATTTTTTTTCGTACAGTTTTGCCGTTGCTCGCTTTTAAATCGTTGAGTTTGTTAAACAAAAATTTGTTAAAGGGTTACAAAATATGAACTAGATAATAAAACAAATTCCAAATTCCAAATTTGGGCTTCCAGATGCCCATATTCGGGTGGAAAACGTACGTTATTCAAAATTTGTTGGCGTTAGGTACCATTGTTTTATCACAATGCGAGAAACATACATGTATACATTTATGTAGATTCCTCATTATTTGATTTCTTTAAATTTAATACAGGGTTCTAATATTTAGTGGCAACAATTTGAAATATGAACCGCTATTTCAACTCAAAATGCAAAAACGAAATTAATAGTCCTTCTGGGCGAATTGTCCCTTTGGACTAAAGAAATCACAATAAAAAATTTGAAACTTTTCAGATTTGATATTACGCTCAAAGGCCTTTTTTTTGTGCGTGTTACCTTTATTTAATGGATATAGATATCATACTCTTGGCACTTAAATCATAAAATTCAATTCAACAGCAGTATCATAAAATAATGTTAAAAGAGAATTTCCAATACAGCGACTCGCGCGCAAAAAATAAAAAAAGCGTTTTTTTTGTACGCAGTGTTGCCATTGCTCGCTTTGAAATCGTTGAGTTTGTTAGTCGAAATTTCGTTAAAGTTTTGTGCTTCCTGATGCCCATATTGGGGTGAAGGATTACATTATTCAAATTTTGATGGATGGCTCTAGGTACCATTGTTTGATCACAAGGCGAGAATCATACATACATGTATGCCAATTATTCATTATTTAATTTCTTTAAATATAATACAGGGCGGTAGTATTTGTTGGCAACAATTTTAAAAGTGATATGCCATTTATAGTGATTCAACGCAAAATGCCAAAACGAAATTAATAGCCCTTCTGAGCTAACGCCTTTTGGACTAATAAATAAATTTTTAATTTCATTTACTGAATATTAATCAAAACATAAGTAAAAATAATAATAATAATAACGCAAGGAAATAAATTTTAATTAATATCCATCTTCTGTCTGAAACCTGAAGGTAACCGAATACTAATTCATTGAAACTGCCTCTGTCGTGAAGTTTCAGATAATAAGTTCAAAATTAGGTAAAACTCAATCTTGAATTTACGTATGTTCGAGGTACTTTCTGATTATCTGCAGAGCCTCCCTCCGCGAAAGCTTGGACCCTCATTGGTCTTAGTAATTAGCAAAAAAAAACGTTTGCTTGGTTAGCTTTCGAGCTCTCAAGCATTGTTCTGCTCATAAATGATAATTAAAAGAAAAATTTTATAACAGACAGGAAATTTTATGAAAAAATTAAAGACCTGTATGTCTGACATTTACATATTTCACACACACGTTGGGTACCAGCTCGTGTGTACTCAAAAATTTCACACGTTGGGTACCAGCTCGTGAGTACTCAAAAATAAGTCAATCAGCTCTGGGTAGCTAATCAGTGACGTTATAGGAAGTAAGCGAAAAACATACCCATCGGTCAAAAAATGTTTCCCTGCGAGAGAATTTTAGCCCAAAAGAGACGTTAAACCCGAATGGCATATTAGCCTCGAAACGGCATTTTGCATCGAAAGACTTAAATGCACTATATCACTTTTCAAACTGTTGCCACGAAATATTATTGCCTTGTATTATATTGAAAGAAATTAAATAATGAAGAATATCATGAATGTATGTATTTTTCTCGCATTGCGAAAAACCAACGAACGATACCCAGAACTATCAAATTTTGAATAACGTAATCCTCCACCTGAACATGGGGACCTGAAAATCCGAATTTTGAATTTCGAATTTGCTTCATTATCTATTTATAATTTGTAAAGCTTGAACGAACTTTTGATTAACAAACTCAACTATTTCAAAGCGAGCACTGGCAACACTATACAGAATAAAACACTTTTATCACCAGCGCGCGAAATTGCCTCTCGGAAATTCTGAAGGTATACTGTTTTTAAATATTTTATGATTTTGCTGTTGAATCGCATTTTACGTGACGCAACGGGATATTTAATAAATGAAGCGATATTTAACGCGTGATATTTAATAAATAAAGTGAATAGACAAAAAAGTTAACAATTAAAAGACAAAAAAAAGTTTTGTAAAGCCGTCTTAGTAAGAAAACTGGGCATTGATATGATGAACTGAGAAAATACTGCAAAAATTAGGAAAATGTATCACAACACTTAACGCTGCATCGAGAATTCTAAATGTATATGCTTTCTTCTATGCTTTTTTAAAATTTTTGTAATTTTACCGTTGAATTGTACATGACATAAGTGCGAAGGAAATAATGCTTAACAATAAAGCTAAAAAAGCAAAAAAAGGGATCAGTAGGAATGAGTGTAACAGCACACTTTTAAACTGCGAGCTCAGCGATAGCGTAAGACACCTTAACAAACCCTTTGGGGCTACGGTTAAAATATGGAAACTTTCAGATTTTTATTTTTTTGGGGGGGTGGGGCGGGATTAAGTGCTGAATGCCGAAGAGTCAAGATTTAGACAAGAAAATCGGTCGATTTCGAGGGTAAACAGGTCTCTCTTCATCAAGAGCAAAGAAATTTGTAAGACTGAAGATTTTTTTGGTTTAAATCTATGTCAAATCGAAGGTTGTTTCCTTACTAATTTCAAATTTAATTTAACGTGTTTCTGTTCTGATTTGATTCATGATTCAGCTCTTCCAAAACAAAGGTATGTTTCGTAGTGAAAAATTTTGTCGAGAAACCACAAAATGAAATTATACTTTTGAGGTATAATTTCTACTACCACTTGAACATAGAAAAGGTGCTGCAACGAAACATCATGCTGCGAGAAGAAATGTTTACAAAGCGGGATCCGGTTCGACGGCTCGTGCGTACATTTTCTGAGAGCTGTACCATTTATTTATCTCTTGTATCAAGAGTTTACATTGGCAGAACTCTGTCAGTTGCAGTTAGAACTGAAACATTCTACAACGGTCAACTGGAGTAATTGCATGTTCTTATTTATGAATTTGTAAAATTGTCTTTATTTTATGCAATAATTTCAAATTTAATAAAATAGCCATTCTTTTCATGAAGGTGTATATAGCTTTTTGCTTGTCATTCTTATATCCAGTTAAATTTCATGCAAACATTTTCATCTGGAGCCAAGTGACATCCAGTTAAACAAAGAATATATCTATATTTTTTATATAAAAGGGAATCAAAATAAAGCAAGAAAATTTATTGAAATAAAATAAAATAAAATTTCACAAATATTTTTATAAAATATTTTAATTAGTTTAATACAAAAAACATGTTTCTAGGAATTCCTAGAATATTATGAATATTCACGTATGCCTAAACTTTTGATGATTATATTCCTCAAAATATTAATTTTCTGACTGCCCTCTAGCAACCAAGAGATAAAAACACTGAACGCAGGTAATTCAAATCATTCTCAGATCTGAGCCAATCGGAGAATGTATGAGAGTCTCTTTGTATCCTCATGTAAGTGCGTAAGTATGAACCAATTTCTCTTAAAACGTCCTCCACGAAAGCACCTCTCCTCTTAGACTAATAGCCCTTGCGTGCTTTTCCATGAATCTAAATAATATAATTCAATCTAAAGCTCTTCGAAAATTTCTTTTGCGTTTTGGAATTTTTGAATAAAGAACTTTTATTATTAAATGCCTAATTCTTAAACTAGGTTGTGACTGTCAAACATATATCGAAGGTTCTAAGAAAAAAAGCGGATTGCTCCATGGCAGACTGGAGTAACTGCTCATAAAATTATTGTGGAAGTTCTTGAAACAAGAAGCATTTGTTCTCATTTTTCCCTTCGTGCTATGACTGCAGTAATTATATTTTAATACAGAAAAATAATAAAATTATTATTTTAATTATTATTTTTTGTATTTTATGTAATAATTTGTATGTGCTCTTACATAAAATATGGTAAATATAATTAGAGCAATTTCGATTTTTCTGTCGGCATATTTGTGGATAATTATTTGAACTGCGGAATGTAAAAAAAAAAAGAAAAAAGAAAGAAAAAATATCTGAAAAGTTTCAGATTTTAAATTACGTCCAAAGGGGCTTTTTTTTAACGTTTTGTGTGTTACCTTCATTTATTGAATATCATGTTCTTCGCACTTAAACCATAAAATTCAGTTTAACAGCAACATCGCAAAATAATTTTAAAATGAGTATATCTTTAGAATTTCCGATACAGAGTTCCGCGTGCTTTAGATAAAAAGTTTTTTTTTTTTCGTAGAGTGTTACCATTGCTCGCTTTTAAATCGTTTGGGTATGTTCAACAAAAATTCGTTAACGTTTTACAAAATATGAAACAGATAATAAAACAAATTCTAAATTCCAAATGTGGTCTTCCAGATACGCATATTCGGGTGGAAACGTACGTTATTCAAAATTCAATGGCTCTAGGTATCGTTGTTTATCACATTTGGAGAAATATACATACATTTATGCAGATTCTTTACTATTTAATTTCTTTAAATGTAATACAGGGCTGCAAGATTTGGTGGCAACAGGAAAAGTGATTAAAACTTTTAATGTTTCCAACGCCCATTGTCCAAGGGCATTTTATGGTAATAAGAAAGATGTGCGTACTTGTACTATTTTTCAAAGAATGTCAAAAAGGTATCGAATCGAATCAATTTACTATTCCGCAAACATCACGCAGAGCACAACATGTCCGGATCAATGGCACATATTGCCATAAAGGCACATAACATGAATGCAGTCAGGACTTGGAATGGAGTAGCAGTGAGTAAAAGGGCCCAAGAGGATCATAAAATGACCCGATATCTCATAAACCAGGCCTGGAATGTATGAAAAAGCAAGTCAATAAGAGTAATAAAATTAGCTGGCAGTGGTTTAAAGTAAGGAAATCTCCTCATAGTGTTAAAGAATACAATGCAAAACAAATACGAGGAAAGACAAAGCAAATGCGAAAGCAATATGGAAGGAAAATGTGAAAAATGACTAGGTGACAGGAGGATGAGTCTTTTTGTGGTGTGCGACAAAGGGTCTTAGATCATTGTCCTCTTCAAATACTTTATAGTAG
The DNA here is from genome assembly GCA_000611955.2 of Stegodyphus mimosarum. Lineage (NCBI taxonomy): Eukaryota > Metazoa > Arthropoda > Arachnida > Araneae > Eresidae > Stegodyphus > Stegodyphus mimosarum. The sequence continues at coordinate 76,388 of KK113904.1, forward strand.
AAGAGATTAAATGAATTTAAGTATTGACATCCAAGTGCTTTATCCAAGAGTTTTGTGTTTGTCTCGTTAAGATAAGTGTCAATAGTGTCAAGTCTGAAACCTTCGTGAAGTGTGACATTTCTGACATAGTAATGTGCATGGAGTGATAATGCGAAGGAAATGATTTTGAATTTTCTGTAATTTCAGGAGATCATTTTTTGTAGCAGAGGGCCATGCAGGTGAAGCATAAACTAAAACTGGACTGATAATGGAGGTGTAAATGAAAGTTAGAATCTTTGAACTGAGATAAAATCAAATAGTTGCAGGTGCCGCCATCTGCTGGTGGGAGACGAAAATTGTAAAATGTACTTCTTGCAAACAATAAAAGTAAATACTAGAAATAGCAATAAAGATGAGAATTGAAGAATTCTAAGTTCGGAGACCAACGTCACAAACATAATGTCCGAAGGAAAATCCATTAGCCACTGTATGGTCAGAATCTTCAATGGAAGATGAAAAATTCATTTGTTCACCTTCCATTGAGTTCTACTTGCGAAATACAATCAAGTTTCAAAATAATCTTGATTAACTTATGAAGAAAAAAACACAAAAGTAAAAATTTCTCAGTAAATAATGAAAGAAAAACTATAATGCATATGAGTAATAAATAATACATATATGTATATAATAAAATACGATGGCTACATTAAAAAAATGGCAACCTCAAAATAGACTATTCTCTCCTCCTAAGTTCAACCCAGTGTCTTCTACGCAGTTAAAATACTACATATATACATAAACAATTATCACCAAGTTGGATTGTCATGGACAATTGTCGGTCTTTTTACCACATTTTTCAATCGCACGATCATATTTGAGATATGGTTAAGTTAATTTAACATGGCATACACACGAGGGCTGTCTACCTTTAAAGGAAGGGATGTCTTCGAGGATGCCACTCGGTCACTGCTGTGGCTTACGAGATCTGAAACTAAATGCCGATATAGTCATTCCGTGAAATAAAGTCAATATTGGTAATCAGAATCTAATGTATATTCGTTACTTTTGAATCATGCATATTTTTTTCACTTGAGAATATAGGGGGTAACCCTATATTCTCAAGTGGCGTATAGTATATTCTCAATATTTATATCTCATAAATCCATCGGCGTGAGATTGGGGATTTACTGTGGCCTCGAAACTTCTAATTTATGGGAGATGATTCTATCTCCTGGTTCTGGGGTTGTATGAAATCTAAGGCGTATACATAAAATCCACGAGATCTGTGAGAATTGAAAGACGCCATCAAACGTAAAGTTACATTTGTCATTGTTGTCAAGAATCTCTCGCATACAATGCCTTATTGTCTGTAAAGATGGGTACGTTGAAAACTTGTGATTTCAATAATTTTTTTTTCTCTCCTTTCTTATGTTTTTACTGGTCCCTTTACAATGCTCTTGGAAATGTTTTACTCCCTCAATTTTCATCATACGCGTCTCGCTCCGATGCTATTTATGGTTTTGAATGCGCTGATCAATTTGCCCACGAAAAAAAGAGGGTTTCGAAATTTTCGAAACTTTTCCACTGTGACACTAACCGTGAGAACTAATTATGAAACTCGGATTACCTCCGTTATTAGTAGAACGCCAGCAACTTAAAAAGTTATGGAATTATGAGCTATGGTTTATTGACATAGACATACAAAAGAGTTTTATAATATCGAACATGCTACGTCATTTCTAATTATACGTAAATTACTGTGGTATGAAATTTTATAAAACGGAACGGAAAATCATAATTGTCCATTTTCTTTTTTCCCTCAAAAGAGCAGTTCTTTTAATTCATTGCTTAACACTGAAACTATATTTCCTTTTCATTTCCGTAAAAGTTGTTCTACGTTTATAACAGTGCATCCTAATAAAGCTACATATATGCAGCCTTAATAAAGGATTGCATATATTCCAAGTTTACGACGACGACAACAAAAGAAAACGCACAAATTGATGGAGATACTGAAGCAAACAATAATTAGCGTAATTCGCATAAATTTCCAAGAGAGGTTTCGAAGGCCTTTAATAGGTTTTTTTTTTTTTTTTTTTTTTTTTTTTTTA
>KK113905.1:0-37705 GCA_000611955.2 Stegodyphus mimosarum
TTTCGAATCCCAAGGAACAAGCGGGCCCAGCCCGCTCAGCTGGCGGGCTTGCCCGCTAGTAATCTATAATTTGGCGTTCCTTCTCGGCTAGATTACGCATAGCAGCTCCTAAAACCCCAACACTGTATGCTACTGGTTCTGCGGGAATTATCGACTTCTTCCTGCTCAGAAATACGAGCGTTCCGCTGGATATTTCTGTGCTGGATGAGCTCTCGTCTAACCATAATCCGGTCAGGTTAATTCTAGATATCAGCAGCTATACCACAGCAGACACCAGAGCCTTTAGAACACACTGGCAGAATTTTGCCAAAGCTCTCCACAACATTCGCTATGACATTCTAACGATACACACGGAGGATGACATTGACAGTTTCATACAGGATCTCACCAAGAACATTACTGATGCATATAATAACACAAGCACAGAAGTGCCGATCTGACGCATTTACAGAGACAAGGAGCTTGACAAATTAATTAAACAACGAAACGTAGCCAGGAGGAAATTTCAGAGAACCGGATCCAGGGTGGATAAGCGGACTTTTAATAGATTATGCAGTGCGGTCAAGTCTCTTACTAACTTACAAGCACAACGCAACTGGACCAACCACCTCAATTCCCTTTCTGCAGAGGATAATTTTCTGTGGAAAACAATTGCGAGGTTTATTAAATGCCACCCTAAAATTCCGCCCTTAAAAGGCCCTCAAGGGATCCATTACACTGAAACTGAAAAGGCCGAACTTTTAGCACAGATGCTGGACTCTCAGTTTTGCACCAACAACATTCAAGATGACACTACAGAACACCTAGTTAATAGTTTTCACTCCACTTTAAGGAACAGCCCTTCCAGATACAAAATTGTCCCTGCCCTTTCATCGGAGGTGTCTGGCTATGTCAAACATCTTAAAAACAAGAAGAGTCCTGGACTGGATCCTGTTACCAATATAATGATCAAAAACTTTCCGATGAAAATCCTCTTCCTCCTCACCAAGATCTGCAACAAAATACTCGAATGGCAGCACTACCCCAATCCATGGAAGGTGGTCAAAATTATCCCAATTCACAAGCCTGGTAAGCCGTCAGCTCTTCCGGAATCTTATCGACCTATTAGCCTGCTGTCATCCCTGAGTAAGGTAATGGAGGCAATTTTACACACAAGAATCAATAACCACTTAGAGGAGAAGAACTTACTTATCCCCTTCCAGTTCGGATTCAAGAAACAATTGGACACCCGTAATTAGCTGTACCGTGTAGTAGAAAGTACATCTCGTAAGGCATGCACAACCGAAAAGTCACTGGTGGAATATTTATTGACATAGCGAAGGCCTTCGACAGGGTATGGCTGGACGCACTTATTTACAAATTACATCGTCTGGGTTTCCCAAACTACATCATTAACATCACTAAATTCTATCTAGCCGGTAGACACTTTTTAGTTCACGTAGCTGGCTCCAATTTTACTCTCCGCCCATTAGGGCTGGGGTCCCCCAGGGGTCCCTTTTGGGCCCCACACGTTTTAATATCCATGTAAACGATATACCTACAACACCACCACCTTAGCTATGTATGCTGATGACACAGCGATCCTTTCTTGAATCAAAGAGCATTTATTGGTTCAGTTATCCAACGATTACAAAATTACATGCATGCGCTTGAGACTTGGCTGGTACAATGGAAAATTCAAGTCAATGTATCCAAAACTCAGGCAATCCTATTCACGAAAAAGAGGAAAATTCGCAAAAGCCTGGTGTTCTACAATACTCCAATTCCCTGGGCCAAGCAGGTCCCGTACTTGGGGGTAATCCTCCACAAAACTCTTTCATGGGTTCCACATATACACTCTATTATTCAAAAGTTTCGGGTGCGTAAAGCTAAACTCTATCCCTTAATTGCTCGAAACAACGTTTTATCTATCGACAATAAGTTACTCATTTATAAATCCATTCTGCGTCCACTTTTGTGTTATGCCTGCCCGGTATGGGCATATTCTAGAAAAAGTGATCGTATGAGGCTCCAAGCCGCCCAGAGCAGTCAAATTGCTGGCGCTGAGTGTCACGTTAGGAGTTCTTATTTACATGATGAGTTAGGAGTCGAGCTATTAAGGACTCACTCTTATAAAATTGCCAAAAAATTTCATCAGAGGCAAAGTGCTATCTCCAACCCGGCAATTAAAACTGCCGATTATGACTTTAAACGATCTTAATAACATGTATCTTCCGCTTGCTATTCCCAACACTTGGATCATCTAATCTTGTCATATTCTACTGCTTGTACATGTTTTTTGTTTATTTTCTTTTGATTTACGAATTGTAATTACTTATATACCCTGTCAATTATTATTTACTCCTTTTGTAGCATCTGTGCTTGTATACTGTGCTTGTCTGTTGCATGAGTTACTCGGATTATGAGCTTGATTTGATTTGCATATTACCTTTGTCTAATTTACCCTCTTAGTTTCAGCTATCTAAGTCACCGACTCGAACAGCTTCACACATTTTAGGCACATTTACACTTTACATTAGTTATTAATGCTCAAGTAAATTCTAATCACCCCACTACATTATATTCATTTGTTACTTTTTATGAATTCCATTCGGTTATTTTACGTCACTTTAGGAATACCACAACATATTCTACATGGGGTAGGGCCTTCGGCCCAGGTACCCAGGTGTACAGACACCACTCCACAGACACCACAACCTGAACGGGAGAAGAACAAACTAACTGGTTACACTGATCCTTTAAAATTCGATTTATACAAATATCTACTTCTACTGTAATACTATGCATCTTCTCATTATAGTCTTCAATAATCAAATACTCGCGCTCATATTTTTCTGTATGGGAATCTGCAACTAATAAATCACTTATTTCAGAATCGAAACTAGAAAATTGAGCATAAATCCTTTTTAAACTAGCAAAATTTGATCCAACTTCTACCCCATTAGGTCTTTCCTGATTTAATAAATCACTCAAGGCATTAAAAGTTTTAGTAAAATCGGCTCGTACAGGCGAGCGTTTCTTTATAATAATTCCACGCTTAAAGGTTTAACCGTATTTACCTTCAAAAATCCACTGAGATGATGTCTCGGTTCACCACCCGGTTAAGCTGAATCTACCTGAATATTTTTTCATTCAGTCGTTCTCGCCTTTAAATCTGACTCCATGCCACAACTCTTGAAAGGGAATATTTTAAATAAACAATTACATTTTCTTGCTTAAGAAAGTTGAAACTTTATTTACTTACACACTTAAAGAAATCAAAATATTATTCCAATCTTTCTTACTGTTGCCAAACCACAAAAACAAAACTGAAATAAAAGGAAAGGAAAATAAAAGGAAAACGGCCTTTGAATATCAGTGACAAATACAAATCATGGAGCTCGCAACATAGGGCTCGTTCTATCATGTGTTTCAGATGTAAACGTTACGGACATGGGAAATGTTCTGTTACAATAAACCTAGATGTCTTATTATTTAGTGTAGTGCAGATGACTTAACCTATATTTGTCGGCTACATGAAAAAGTGAAGTGGACTTGTTATGAGATACAAATCACAGCACATCGCTTTACACAAAAATGCGAAATACGTCACCAACGAAGAAACCGATAATAAACTCAAGAACCTACCAATCAGGACTTGAAAACTGACCCTATATTAGACCAGATTACTAAATTTAATAGGCGTTACTTCAAATCTGGATTTAGCTGTGAATGCCGGAAATTTCTCAGAAGTTTTTAATGAGCAAATCATTTCAGAAAATAATCTGATTAGACCATTTGTTATTCCAGCGCCGGATTTACCCTTTTTCCTCGGTGGGGCAAAAGCTTAAAACTGCCGCCCTCACCCGTCTTCCTTTAAGTTTCTCTAAGAAATTTTAATTTTTTAATAAACTTAGAAGAAGACGCGATTTGAGATAAAATATAAAATCTATTCTACAGTAAGAAATTCTTTATGTGCCATTTTTTTATAAAAGAAATGTACATAACAAATGGTTTAGTTTCTTTACTTACGGCAAAGCATAAGAAGGCTATCTGCCTAAGAGGAGAGATGCTTCATTGAAGACTTTCTAAGAGTACTTGGCTCGTATGAAAGTTACGCATGAGCGAAACGACAGAAACGCCCATGGATCCAGCTAATTTGCCAGGATTCTAACCCCCCGACCGAACTACAAGTGTTCAGTCTTTACCGCTCAGCCGCTGGTAGCTCGACACATACCAAAAGTTACATAATTAAAAACCCGTGCAAACCCTCCTAAATAATCCATGCACTACTGAAATAATCAAATTCATATTTTCCTGAATTAGGCATTTTTTCAATCTTTGCAACAATAACTACTCATATTAATAAATGATATTAATAGGAAACGATTCAGTACCAAACACTAACATAGTTCAGCGCAGTACAAAAATGGGAATCATACAATATTAAATAATTAAAAAATTTTATTTAAACGAATGTATGCAATTTACAAATCACTATTGCAGTAGATTAACTAATTTTATACCAATTTCTCTGTACTAACAATAACTTTAACCTAGCATGTTAAAAAATTCACTTCACAATAACGCCTTTATGTAGCCTATTAAAGAACTCTACTATCGTCCTCACACAGCCTGATACGTAATAAATATTTAGGTTTTCACACAAAAGACTAATTTTTGTACTGTAATAATTAAACTTACATTTTCTTTGAAAAACGCAATTTAGCAATATTTGCGACTATAACTAGCCAAATTAGTAGAAAATGATTCAGTACTAAATACTAAAGCAGTTCAGAATAGTACAAAAAATAGAAATGACACATTACTAATTAATATCTTAAACAAATATATACAAGTTACTAATCACAAATGAAACGGAATCAATAATTAACACACCAATTTCTCTAAATTAATAACAATTTTAACCTGATACTTTAAAACTTCGTTTCACTATAAGGCCTTTATGTAGGGTACTTAAGAACTCTACTGTCGCCCTCACAGAGCCCGATAACGTAATAAATACCTAAATCTTCACACAAAAAACTATTTTCGTACTGTAATAATCAAATTAACATTTTGTCTGAAATATGCAGTTTTGTAATATTTGCAATAACGACTAGCCAAACTAATAGAAAATTATTCAGTACTAAATACTAAAGCAGTTAGGCATATTACAAAAAATAGAAATGACACATCACTAATTAATATCTTAAACAAATATGTATAAGTTACTAATCACAAATGAAACGGATTCAATAATTAACACACCAATTTCACTAAATTAATTGCATTTTCTCTGAAATACGCAGTTTTGCAATATGTGAAATAATAACTAGCCAGGCTAATGGAAAATGATTCAGTACTAAATACTAAAGCAGTTCGGCATAATACAAAATATAGAAATGACACATTATTGATTACTATCTTAAACAAATATATCCAAGTTATAAATCACGAATGAAATGGATTCAGTAATTAACACATCAATTTCTCTAAACCAACAGCAATTTTAACCTGGCGCTTTAAGATTTCATTTTACTATAACGCCTTTATGTAGGCTGCTCAAGAGCTCTACTATCGTCCTCACACAGCCCGATAACATAATAAATACTTACATCCTCACTCAAAAGACTATTTTTGTACTGTAATAATCAAATTAATATTCTGTCTGAAATATGCAGTTTTGTAATAATGACTAGCTAAACTAATGCACAATAATTCATACGAAATACTAAAGCAGTTGAACATAGTACGAAAAATAGAAATACATTACTAATAATAGCTTAAACGAATATATACAAGTTACAAATGACTAATGCAATGAAAAATTAAATTCCTTTTTATCAATAACATACTTAAATAAGTAAGTCCTAACTTTCAATCAAATATGTACTGGTAATAAAAATAATCTTTAGCTACAAGCAATAGATTGCATAAGTTGGAACAACATTATGTAATCTATTATGAGCTCATTAATTACGTAACTTTCATTAGCGTCACATTTCATTAGCTGTACATAAGAACAATACGGACTACTGCTGAAAGGAAAAGGTTAGTATTCGCACTTCTTTTCATGATTCTTATTTCATTAATAATTTTAAGTTCTTGCCTAACGCTCTTAAAATATTACGGGATTAAAATTTTACTCTTCGAGCCTTTTGTTCTGCAAATAAGTCTGCGGCATCGTCATAATTAATTTGATATGATGTTTGATTTTCGATTGCCAGAATCGCCAGACTTGATAAACGTTCCTGGCTCATCGATGATCGCAGATAGATTTTAATAAGTTTCAATTTGCTGAAACCTCGCTCACAGCTTGCGGATGTAATTGGAAACGTAGAGTAAATCCGCAGCGCAACAAAAATATTGCAAAAGGTATCTTGCAAATCATAGGTGTAGATCTGTTACAAAAGATAGAAAGCGCTAGCCTTTTTTATGTCGCCGAATAACATTGGGGTTTGTTCTTTAAAAACGGCAAGCTCCTGGCAGAACTCAAATGCGTTTAGATCTCGCTCATATTTTCGTGCAAGATCTGCTCCATTCTTTTGCAGTTCTTCAGTTAACACATTCAATATTTCACGACCATTAAGAAAAGCGAAATTTGAATTTAGTGTAGTAGGTTTACCATCGTTTTAATTTCTGATAAGATTCGAGCAAATACAATTTTTATTGCATTAGAAAGTAACTGAGCAGGATGAAGTGTTCGTGATTCGTCCTCGCACAATTCATCAAATTGCTTTTTGCGCTTTAGAATTCATTTATTTGTCAGAATAGGTTCAACTTCAATTTTTTCAGCTACTGTTTTAGATTTTTCTATCCAATATTCCATAGGAATATCTCTCATTTTTTGCAAAGTTTTGGTCAGACCTTCCATTAATGCGACGGAACGCGCAAGAATAATATCTTCCTTTTGAATTTCAATATTTATTCGATTGATTTCTGGAAGGATATTAGCTCAAACTATCAGGTAGATAATAAATTCAAAATTTTTTACGACGTGTAGCAGATGTCCTGCTTCGTACTTTGATTCCGCACTAAGAGAAAGATCTTTAATTTGTTTCAAGGATTTTACTACTTCTGGTAAATTTGTTAGAAGGGCTTTTACAGCCACATATTTTGCCGACCATCTCGTCGGACGGCTTCCTTTTAAGTTGGGTTTTGTACATTTTTTCATAATATCCCATCGAATAGTAGATCCGACAAAAAAGCTAAATATCTTCTGGATAATTCCAAGTAGGTTAACTGCTTCGGGGCACGATGAGGCAGAATGCACACCGACAAGATTCAAAGAATGAGCCAAACATGGCACAAATTCGGCCAGCTTATTCATTTCTGTAATCCTAGCTTGTACGCCTTTATAAGTACCGGCCATATTAGATCCGTTATCGTAAGCTTCACCACGACATTGTCCAATATCCAAACCATCAAGTGTCAGTTTTTCCACAATCCGTTGAGAAATACATTCTCCTGTCTTTCCACCAACTTCTATGAAATCAATAAAGCTTTCTTTTATTTCACACACATCACCACATATTTTTATGTATCTAATCACCTGGCTCATTTGTTCTGTATGCGATACGCATGGAGTGCAATCGAACATAACTGTATAATATTTGGCTTCTTTGACATCGTTTAAAATGCTCTTGCGAACTGTTTTCCACATTATATCAATAATTTCATTTTGAATTGCCTTTGATAAATATGATATTTGTCCCTTTTTAAAGTGTTCTAACTTGTACTTAAGAGTTGAGTTATGCTTGGATAGTAGAGTCATTAAATTCAAAAAATTGTCTTGACTAGGCCAAGGACACTTTATGAGCAGACTGCTGGGGGATTCATCAGACCCCGGAAAGAAAAACAGTTTGTTGAAAGATACAGTACAGCATCCATAACTATGTGTAGGATCTCTCTCGTTTTTTCTTTCTCTGTGTGAATTTGTCGCTCAATGTCATGATCGATGCCTTGACACGATTTCATTTATTGTAGTCGAATTTTCCACTTAATCATGCACTCTCTATGGATTTCAGATGCTTCGTGCTCAGTGAACCTTTCTGAAGCTTTTTCCCAATTAATGAATCCTGTAGTACACAATGCTGATGTAGCGGTAGTTGCATGTTTTTGGTAAGTCTTACAGGATGCACAAAAAATTGCATTTTTAGTTTTAGAATATATAAGCCAAGATCTTTTAATCTTTTCACTATTTGCTCATGTTCTGTACCACAATGAAGATGTCAAATGTCTGCCATGACGTTCAGTGGACCTAAGGTCAACGTTTTCTGAATTCTTTTCGGCTAATAATAGAGCTTGACTGCTTGAGAAAGATCGTTGCTGATCGTTCATTTTTTCTGTGATTCGCCAGCTGCCTAGGTTCGACAAATCAAACGTTTTTAACTCTTCTTTCTGCTGTCCGCCCGCACCTAAATGAGAAGATTCTTTATATCCTAATTTTATGCCCTCTAGATGTTCGTTTGAGGTCGATGAAGAAGGTTGTTCTCTCAGTTGCTCAAATGTAGTCTGTTTCAGGATGATAGATAAAGATTCTACATCTTGGGCATGCAGATTGCAAGAAATATCAATGTCCTTTAGAATTTTGGCATCATTGGAAGTTGCGGCAGGGTTTGACGGGCGCCTTTTCCGTGAGGCCACCATTCCGTGGTCGCCTTTTCCATTTTAGCTGCAATTTGTTTTCTCTGGCCATTCCTGTCTTTCGCTCTTTTTCTATATTCTGCTCCTAAAATGTTTTTTCTAGACGCTCTCAAGATTTTTTTACTCTAAATAATATACAGTATAACTTGCCTTAATAAGAAAAACTAAAAATTGACTTAATTACACTCAAAAGGTCTTGGGGCCGCGTCACGGATGCGAGCGCTAACTAAATGTTTGCGTCTTACTAAATATGGTGAGGAATATTGGAAGCAGGCATATTAAAAAAAATGAGAGAACAAAAAAACCGTCCAAACTTGGAAAAACTTTAAAAAATTATAAAAATAATAAATCCATTTTTAAAACCTAAACTGCTGATTAGCTGCCAAAAATCAAATTGTCTTACTTCATTTCTTAGACACATAGTCCACGTTAACAGTCTGTTGTATTTTTTCAACGTATATTACTTTTAATTATTTCATTGGTCCATGATGGTCCAAGGTTAATTTGTATTGGGTGTTAGGAAGGAGTTCCAATTTACAATGCTTCTCAATTTATTTCCCAAGAGGGGTCGGTATGAAAGTAAGATGCCTCAGTGCTATCCTTCTGTTTCTCCTTTAAATATCCCCGCCTAGACAGAGGCAACAGAGGGGACTCCAGGCGCCACTTAGAGGGACTAAAGACCAAAGCGTTTACGAAGTACTTTTATAATAGAATTACAATTATCTCCACGTCATCGAAATGAAACATTTAAATAAATAATGGAAACAATGGCTAAAGATACTGAGAGGAAGACCATTAAGTATTTAACAAAGATAAGTCCCCTGAAATGATAGGGGAAGACGGAGGTGGACCTAATGAGCTTATAAAGCGAAAAAAGCTTTCCTCTCCTTAGACACTCCAGGAGGTCTTCACACTCTCTGTCTCACAAGACCTCCCCTTTCAAAAAACTAAGGGTTACGTTTAGTTTTACTTTTCGAAGCTAACAACAACCAACAGAAAAAGAAACATAGAGAAATATAATTGAAAATCCTGAGAACAAGTAAAAAATATCTAATAAACAGGCTAATTACTTGAATAACAGTAATAAATATTAGAGCTAAATGCAAGAAAGTTTACCCCAATACTTTGAGCTTGCCCTGAAATTTCATGGAAAAGAAGAAATGCATGTGAAGCATTTCATTCAAAATTCAGTACGAATTTTTACCATCCCCATCCTAATAACGATGGGGATGGTAACATAAACAAATTCTATGTACAGGAAAAAGAAATATATGATGCAAGTTTAAAAAGAATTGGTTGAACAGTAAATTAAAAATTCTAAGAGGTGAATATAAAGGAGTTAGAATTTTGTTATTTAATTATGAACAGATTTCATATGTTCATAATTATTAATTAAACGTGTTTTATTAATTAAATGTGTTTCATAGTACATCGGTGAGAAAAGTAAGAGGGAAACAAAATAAATATTTAAACATTTCTTATATTTCTTAAAATATAGAATATGTAAGAAAGTTAAGTAACTTCAACTTCAGTGATTAAAAATTGAAAAAATAAATAGCTTAATAATAAAAGCTTAATATGACATATATTAGAATAGTATTTGCTTGAATTTAGAACCGTTTAACAAACCGAATATTTAAATTGAATGAAAAGAATTTTTAAAATTAGATTAGAAATATTTACCTAAAATGGTGACTATGAAAGTTAAGACCATTCCATTATTTAAGAAGATTCATTAGTATTTATCTAGGAAAAAAAGGCAGTTTAAACTGAGCTACCAATTAATATTAGTATCTTCTCCTAAATCCGCTGTTTGATAGGTTGATTTTACATACATATATATATGTTATGTATGTAAATTTTATGTAAGTCATTAATTTATCTGGTTTAAAAATTGATATATTAAACTTAAATATTACCTTCAAAGTGAAATTAAAAGTGGACAAGTAATGGTAAATCTAAATAGGAGAAAATTCAAATTAACTCAGTTATTACGCTTCCTAAAATTATATCATTAAATATGGATGATAGTTTCAAAAAGCTCGATAACTCAGTTTAATTTCAATTTTCTCCTATTTAGATTTTGACAATAATTGACTACTTTTACTTTCAAGAATTTGGAGACAGTATTTTAGTACATCAACTATCTCTACAGCATTTATCCAAGATTTTAACTACTTAAGTCCCTATTTCACCTATATATGATATCTGCCAGAACTAACATATAGCAGCTAAAAGTTACGATTTGGAAATTTCTGAATTCATGTAGAGCATAAACAAGTTCTGGTTCATTATTCTTTTAAGTATCATAAAAATATAATATGAGTATAAATGACTTTTTGTAGCAACCAACCTGTTCGAGTTCGTAGAAATAGGGGAAAGAAAGGGTCGTGATTTTCGTAGCTTCTTTGTCTGTCACCATTGGCACATTAAGGTGGAGAATGGAAAAGTTGGCCGTTGTTAGTTATCGGGGAGAATTAAAGAGAGCTTCAATAAATTCCGGTATACTACCGGGCAAGACATCCTGAAGCGAGCCTGCATAAAAAGGGGAAATTATCTCCTGTGGCAAGGCAAGCGAACAGTAGTGAAAATCAAATAAGTTTGGTGAACACCCCTAGACCCCCTATATTTAGGAGGTGTTGAGTTTGCAAAAGCACGAACCTCGGGAAGAGGGTCTTCTGACCTTGTCAATGACGCCTAGAGTCCCTCTATTGTCCTCTCTCTGCTTTTATCTTTAGAATCATATTAGGGTGTACTTAGCTTTCTTTTAACTGTTCGTTCCATTAAAAGGTTTCTTAGTAATTAATTATAAATATTCTTAAAAGAGGTTTTTTTAAACCTGGCTTTAAAATTACTAATGTTGTAGCAAACTTAGATAACATTCCAAATGCACGTCGCGCTTGAATTTGCCGCCCACAGAAGTTGCCGCCCGGGGCATAGACCCCGGCTTGCCCCCCTTGATCCGGGTCTGTGTTATTCACATGCTTAAAGATCACAACTTCATAACCTAGCTTTGACTGCCAAAGTTTGCTTTCTTTTTTACGCGGCTTTTGTCTTTCCTCTCTTTCCACTAGGTTGGCACATATGCAGTAAAGGAGCCAATGGTTGCTTCAGTTTTAGAGCCAATGGTTGCTTCAGTTTTAGAGCCAATGGTTGCTTCAGTTTTACACCACTTTCTTGATCGTTCTTGGAGTTTTACATGCTATCTCATAAAAGTCATGTGCCCTCAGTGGTTTAATTTTCTGAGGTCACATACGTAACTTTACAGTCATAGTCAGTATCTGCATCAGTAACCATGGAGACTGTTCTAACCTCCATGTGAGTAACTGAAGATGCTGTTGTTGTTCATCAGGCAGAAAGACCTAGATATACGTTGCACAACTGGACAGTTGTTTATTTTCACTGCGGTGACGAATGTTTTGTAGTGTGTGCACTTTTAAAAAGTTTAGCTCTGGTTAGACAGTCATGTGGAAGCTGTGTAATTAGGCTTTTCTCCTGTATATGTATTTATGTGATTATGGATAGAGAAATTTTAGATAACTTAGTAACTGCCGTATCAAATGGACGGACTGATATCGTGCGGACCCTTTTATCTATGTATGAAACTGGTAAGAACTCTCTTTTGAAGATGTAAGATGATTAAGTATTTATAAATTATTTGCTCTCTTCATGTAGTTTGGAGTCATCTTTCTAATGACAGAAATTTAGAAAAAATTCTGTGTTAGATATTGTATTAATGATACATATTAGACTTGGTTTTCTTAGGCCATTCATTTGGTATTTAAGGGGGGTTTAAAATATGATAGTTAGTTCATAGTGTGATATTAAGGATATGAAAATTAAATTTAGCAAAATTAGCTGATTTAACATATTAAGTACATCTAAGTCAATTGTAGCTTATTAAACATAATAATTAGTACAGCTAAATTCATTTAACATATTATTCATTTAGCATAATACAAAGCATCTGCAATTAAAAATTAGCTGGTTAAACATTGTATTTAAAATAATTAAATTCAGGTTAGTAGAAAAGCATGATATGAATCACGTGTAAGTAATGATTAGCCAATAAATAAATAAAAGTTAGTATTATTATTGAGATAGATTTCTAATTAATTCTATTATTATAAAATAGTTAAAAAAACTTGTTTACTTATATCTAGCAATACTTTATTTCTTTTTTCAGATTTTAACGCACTTTAGGCTGACTTTTTTTTCAGAAATCTGTTGTCGAATACATGTTACCATAAAGGGATATAATCTGTAATTGGGTTTAAAATTTTCATGACTGGATCTTGCTGTTATGTTTAACTTCATGTCGAAATAGGAATTTGAGAATTCAATCAGCTAGGTTTTTCTTATAAAGACTTTCTTTCTTTCTTTTTTTTTTTTTTTTTTTTTTTTATTTTTTTTTTTTTTTTTTTTTGTAATATTAGTGTCAGGCCACATGCTTGATTCTTTGAGCTGGGTATGTTAACCATTTGCCAGCTTAATGAAATTTGTGGAATGCTTAACAGTCTGATGCATCTAATACCCGTGCCTGCCTAAGAATGAATATGTTTTCAAGATTCAGTCATAATAGTTTTGCCCTTTGGCATGTGCCTCTTAATTAGTGGTATCAGAATCTCCACTAACATGTTGTTTGCTGTGACATTCTTTTCGATGAAAACAATAAACCTTCTGATTGCAGACTAACATCTGTCTCTGACAACTTCCTTAATTTAATGAAAATAATTCCAGCTATTCATTATTAAAAAGTTTATAAAAGATAGCATGGAAATCAGATAAAACAGTAGTAAATAAATGAATAAATTACTTGAGAAAAGCATGATGAATGATGAGCATAATGCTACAATGTGCAAAATTACGAACAGCAATCTAAGGAACCAAAGAGAACATAAAAGGGAATAACTGCTACCTCTGAATAAGCAACTGAGTTGAATATCAGACTTGAATTTTTGAACTACCATTGCCATTTTTGGTGGTGGTTATATTTACCAGGTTTTCTGCAGAAGTGCTTCCCACAGCACATACTGTGTTTTTCAACCATCCCGAGCAATAAGTTTAATTGATAGCAAGTTTATATTCTGAAAATATTCCAATTGACTTTTGCAGCATTTCTCTGCTGGCAAAATTCATAAAGCATGACATTAAAACTGCAGTTTAGCATATATAGTTTGCATATAAATAAAATGAATGAAATGATAACTCAACGAAGTTAAAGGAAAGGTATCACAATTTTAATGGTCCGTAAAATTTTTTTAGTGCGATTTACAGTTGTTTCTAATGCTGTAGGTCAATATGCAAAGGTACAAAGGCCTTTCATTTATGTATTTGTTGTATTGTAAAGATTTTACTGTTTTGTATTGCAAAGATTGTAAATATTAGTTATTTGAAGTCAAAGTTTGCATTATTTCCACTTCTATTAAACAGAATAACTCACTAGAAAATTTATAAATGGAGCTAATTAATTTACAGTGTGATATAAATTGTATTCAAAGATATGCAAATATAGATTTTATTAAATTTTATTATTAATTGTCAAAAAATAACAAAGTGAGTTTGGAATTTTGGAACTAAGAATAATCACTTTATTTGGGAGTACATTTATATATAAACAGCTTTTTTTAGACAGGTGAAAATTCATGAGAAAACTCGATTGACTGTTGAACATCTGTAATGAAAATAACTTCTAGTAATTTTCTCTCTAATGCTACAAATTTTATCAGTATTGAAACACCATCCATTGTCAAGGAGGTTATAATATTTACATACAAAGATGTGTATTTTTATTTATACATTGAAGAAAAATTGGTTAAAATTTATTCTATGGTACCACTTGGCAAATTGTTTCTTTTTTGATGCCAAGATCAGCACTTTGAAGGATTGGCACCAATTTCAAGATGGTGCCTGTCCTTCCACCCGCTACACAAAACCAAAACAAGAAGTCAAACACTTACACAAACTCGGTGTCCATGTACACTCGACCTGTTTTAACATGGAAAACATCAGAGAATTTCACAAACTAGGCATTACCTTTATCCATGTACACATCGACCTATTTTACCTTAAAAAAAAAATCAGAGAATTGCACAAACTGCCTTAACTTGTCCATGTACACATTGTGTACTGCCTTAACTTTGTCCATGTACACATCAATCTATTTTCACTTAACAAAATCAGAAAGCTAAAACAAAGTTAAAACTATCATCTTAACCAGAAAAAATTCGTCGTTGTCTTAACACACAGAGACCAATAAATAATCAAAAATACACAAACAAAGAGAAATAAATAACCAAAAATACATATTTCCTAACAGAAAAACATTAAACAACAAATCTTTTAACAAAAATTAACACACAGAGATGAATAAATAAATTAAACGCCAATTTTATAACATATCTTTTTTTCATGTGCATACGTTTAGCCTTCACACCACCATTTCCTGCAACCTCCATGTAAACAATTCAGTTAAATTTTTCATTGTTTCAGCTGATTCATAGGTATCTGCAATTAAACCAGCTTTCATGAAAGATTCAAATGTCTTTCGTCCATCATCCAACCGATACAAAAACCTCAAATCCGGAATAGTAGCAAGCAAAATAATAGCAGCTTCAACATACAAGACCATCGTGTAACCAAACACAGTAATTGAAAAGAATGCTAACAACCCAAAACCCAGATCCACACGAAAGGATTACTATTGCAAAAAATAGCTGAAATCTAAATTTATTGCATGTTTGGCGATATTGGCAGGAATAACCTCTTTTTAATAATAAAAATTATAAAAAACCAAAATTTTCCCCAAGGCTAGTTTTGCCAACATAAGGGTTACCGAAAAACCTATTTCACGCAATGGGCTTCCAGATTTCACGAACAACCAATACCACTTGGCTATTTTTTCAGACAGAAACCAAAGGGTACCGTACTAGAAATTTCAACTGAAAAATTTAATAAATGAGAGAACGAGACTAGATTGTTATTATTTATTTTCAAGTTTTGTTCCACTTGATAAATTTTTTCCAATCTTTTATTTATCTGTGTAATTAACTAATTTTGTGTATACATATTTTTTAAAATTGGTCATATTCACTAATTGTCTCTGTTAATATATGTAACTGTATAGAATGATAAATTTAAATTAGTATTTTGTATTTATTAAATTCTAGGTACAAACCCTCATGGCACAAATTTATCATGTGAGCAACTGTTAAGAGAATTATGCAGTGCTTATGGGACACTTTTGCATTTAGCTACAAAGGTAAAGTTATTTTTATCACTGTAAAATTCTGGGTTGGAATGCGCTTTAGCCCACTGCTTGGCGGCGATTGTTTTTGAATGAGCAATAAACGCGCCAACATGGGTAACTCCGTATATCCGCGAACATGGCTGACTTGGTATTTTGAAGCTACGGAAACATGTAGCTTTCGCGCATGCGTATTTCCTATTTTATAAAGAACGGTTTTATTGGTAATGTGAGATGACGTAGCGGTTTATTCGAAATTCTTACGTGTTAATTTGAGTAGTTATTTCAGTTCTCGTTTTATTCTTTGAATGCGGTGTTTTTCTATTGAGTGTTTGCTATTTTCGTACGTATATTTCGCTAAATACCAAGTCGCTATGGATTTAGCTGTGATGCTGAGAGAGGTGAGTGAATGTACATGTACATTTATTACTTTATTGGAAGTGCAAGTTGCTTAATTTTTATATTTTGTTGCCTTTTATTGAAATAATTTGGCTCAGCTGAAGAACAGAACGCTGGTATCGTTTGCAATTTATTTTATTTTGTTGATTTGTGCACATTGCCTACATTGTGCAATTCGCTGATGTTTTTTTTAAGTTAAAACGGAACGCTGTGCACATGGCATTTTCTTGTAATTTATTTTCGTTATTTTAGCTTATTTTGTTGATTTGTGTACGTTGCCTACATTGTGCAATTCGCTGAAGTTTTTTTTAAGTTTAAAAGGAACGCTGTGCACATGGCATTTTCTTGTAATTTATTTTCGTTATTTTAGCTTATTTTGTTCATTTGTGTACGTTGCCTACATTGTGCAATTCTCAGATTTTTTTTTAAGTTAAAACGGAACGGTGTGTACATGGTATCGTTTGTAATTTTAATGCCCTTTTAAAAAAAATTCCTTCTTTCTTGGATGCCATTTTGGTTATGTTTTCGCGGAGCGTGTCGGGAAGGTTATGTAACGGCATAAAATGTGTAAGTATTACAACATAAAATGTAAATAATTAATTTAAACCTAACTGACAAATATTTTAATGATCGTAATGTTCGTTTTGCATATTATTTTATTATCTTTTTGTGGCAACAGTTTCCATATTAATTTATGCTTTAGAATTCTATGTTTTGTTTACAATAGGTTTTCGCGGAGCGTGTCGGGAAGGTTGCAATTAATTGCAAAGACGTTTCACAGAAACGCGCCGAATTGGCGATTTTCAAAACATCGCCAAGCAGTGGGCTAAAGCGCATTTTCACCAAATTCTGTTTTTATTTATTTATTTAGTATTTTTTAAATTTGAATATAAGTTTTCATAAATACTTTTTAAAAATTAGAAAAAATATCTCTTTCAACTTGAAATGAAGAATTGAGCTACATAAGACATTATTTGGTATTTTTCTGTTAAAATAATACCATGCATTTTTGGTGCCATATTGGTGTGAAATCATCTTCTTTCACAAAACCTTTGGCTTGATAGTAGATTTCTCCTAAATTTTGTTTTATTTCAGTTTTTTTCCCTCTTTTTAGCAAAACTTCTATTGGTAATTTTTTTTCCCTCCTACCTGTCTGTTGATTTCATCTCTCAAATTACCTTCAAAAGAAAAAAAACTTGAAATATAAATGAATGGTAGTTGTATCTGTCACATCTTGATGGACTAAATGAAATAACTGAAATAATAAATTAATTGTAATTAATAAATACTGCAATAAAAAAATAAAATAAACAAAACGTATAAAATTAGGAATGGCATTTAGGATAGCAGAAAACATTTTGCCTTAGAAATTGGATTGTATATAAATTTCTAATTAATCAGATGATACCTCATTCTAATCAAATAAATTTATTCAGATATATAGAACATCCAACTTTTATATGACTGACTTTTGATTTCATAGAACAGCAGTAAGGTTGTCATACATAGAAAAGAAAATTATAAGTTGGAGCATGTAAAAAAGCAGCCATAGATGCAACAGAAAGCTGGAGATGCTGCATGAATTTTTGCATCTTTTAATGAATGAAATGATTTTTTTCATTTTATTAAATACAAGTTTAAATGTGAGCTTTCCCTTTCTGGTATTTATTGTACTATTTAGCACTATCCCTGAATCTTTGAAAACATTGGGTATGACAACTAGATCGATGACATGACAAGAATGATTTACTGTGAAATGTTTGTGTGTGGCAGTTGGCAAATCAGGGTATGTATATCGACTCGGCAGTTCGGAAATATTGTACTTCCATTCCCCTTATTGCAGCAAATTTCAAATCACAAAATCCATTGCAGTGAAAGAAGAACAACTCTAGTGATAGATGAAAGGTGTAGTGGTGCAAACAGTGATTGTAAAGATAGGTGTTACCAATGAAAAACCCAAAATGAAACTGGAGGCCCTTGTTACTGAGGAAATATACCAAAACGATAACAACAAAAAACCACCAAATTGTATGGCTTTATCAAAAAAGAAACTGGCTATTCTAATACAATCTGAATCCTTGAAATCTTACTAGTGTTTTGTATGCATTGAACTTCTGATTATTCACACATCACCTTATGAAATATACATCTGAAAAATGAAATGAGGAAGTGTATAATTGATATAAAACTTTATCATGAAAATAAATAAAGTCGTATTCAAACAGCATGGGCATGGCAAGTTTGAGAATTTAAAAGTTATCTGAGAAAAGTATCCTGTGATATAAGTTATTGCTGGAACAATCTTATTCATTTTCTCCTCTCCTTACCCTGCAGTAGCAGGCTTTAGTAAAGTCAACAATTTATTGTGGAACAGGAGTTGAGTGATTTAAGAATTAAGTTAAGCTGTTTTATGCCAAATATTGAAAAAATTGCATCGGTATGTCAAGCGGAGCCATCACATTCATTACAATCAAACTTTTGGTTAATTAGAATCTGTGATTTTGTATCTGATAACTTGTTTATATTTGTAAAATTAAAAATAATAAAAATACAAAAAATAACAGAAGTCTAATAAACCATTTTTTTTAAAAACATTTGTGCATATTCTTAGTTTAATTCTTTTCTTTAGGAAATAATTTTAAATAAATGAATAATTACAAAGAAATTTAATTCTTTTTTTTGCAACTATTTTATGATTGTTGTATGCTGTATATTACAAAGAAAAATATAAGGAGGCCAATGAGGAAAACTATTTTTTTAAAAAGAGTCAATGCAAGAAAAAGGTTGAAAAACCCTGATTTATAAAACATCATTTGTCAGTCTGCGAAAAAGTGGAACTGGCATATGTCTTAATTTACAAGACAGAGGTCCAGAAACAGAAAATTTTAATCGCAAATTGTAGTTCTAACATACATATTTTATATGTACATTTCTATAAAGGAATAACTCTTAATGTTACAAGGAAGTCATTCAGGTAGTACAGAACTGCATGATGGAACCTCAAGATTCACATGCATACCTGCCACCTGCAAAATGGAAGTTGTAAGTTTTTCTTGTATATCCTAGTGGGTCTCTGTCAACACACTGGAGTAAAAAATAGTGAGACTGCCTTTAAACCAGCTAAGAAAGCTAGCCATTTATATTAAGTGGGCACAAATTTTGTTTCTTTCAAGTGATTGTTGTGAAATTTGTAAATATATAAATAATTTTAGTGAAATGTAGTATGTTTTTGTATAATGTAACATGAATTGAAAAAGATGGAACTTTGTCAGAAAAATGAGAATACAGGGGCAAATCTTATTGAGATAAATGGTTATCTCACTAAATTGGCAATGGTTTTGTTGGGTAATTTTTTACTAAATTTGCTGAGAAATTGCAAAAAGTCACCAAACTTGCTGACCATTTTCATAACATTTTGGTCCATTCTGCTTATGGAGGTCACTGTGAAATTTTTTAGATATTATCAGATAATAAGTGGCAGAAAAAAACTGGTAGGTAGATTTGGGGGGGGGAAGGAAATGAATAATTTTAGTCTAGCAGACAATTTTTTATCGGCCATTTGCAAGTAGCTTAGCATAGAATAAATTTTAGGCAGAAGAAAAAAAGTGGCGAGAGCATTATCATGCTATGATTTTCTGTGATTTTAAAGTGGGATTTAATCAAGAAAAATGCATTCAATATCTACAATTAGCATTTGGAAATGAAGGTCCATCTCGTGCTACTCTGTTCAGATAGTTCACAGAGGTCGCAGCTCTCTTCAGGATAAATAACACACAGGAAGACTGTTGTTAGCAGTAATCCCTGATAATGTGTCTGCCATATAGAAAATGTTAACCAATGGTAATTGTTGCATGTACTAAATGATACAAAAGAAATTTACCATTGGATCTGCCACCATACGTAAAATTATTCATGAAGAATTTCATATGAAAAAACTAGTTTGCCATTGGGTTCTCCAGAATTTAACTGAGCACCAAAAAGAGGAGCATGTCAGAATCAGTAAAGATATTCTTAAGTTACTTAAAGATAGTGGTCACTGTTTTATTTCTAAAATTGTAACTGGTGGTGAAACATACATACCATTTTTTGACATTCCAACATGTCATGAAAGTAAAGCCTGGGTCTTGAAGATGATCCGAGGCCCACAATGGCAAAAAGACAACAGGCCATGAAAAAAATTATGTATGCCATTTTCTTCAGAAGTACAGGACTGGTCAAAGCCATCAAGCTGGAAGGACAGATGGAAATCACAGCTAATGATGCACCACTGTTTTCCAGAAATTCTCCAAGAAATGAATGTTAGAGGACATGTGCTGCACCATGACAATGTATCTTGTCATTCAGCAAGGTTGGCAGTTAAGTTTTTTGAACAAAAACACATCAAAGACATAGGACATCCACCCTATTCACCCGATCTAGCTATGTGGGACTTTTGGCTAAAACAGAATTTACATGGACATCATTTTCATTCCAAAGATGAGATTAGCGAGGCTATAAATTTTTTCATTGATTCCAAGAAATGAATGGCTTGAGGCATGCAATCTTGCAAAAATCCATCTACAGAAATGTGTTGATGCTGGAGGAGACTATTTTGAAGACTCCTAAAATTTCATAACTTTAAAAACGTATGTATATCTTAAAAAAAATCAGAATGACTATCGCATAACTGTAATGGGTATTGTAATTAAATAACTGTAATCCCCTATATGTAACTGCAGCCATATCCTGCCTTCATACAGGGTGTATCCGGAAAGTAGTAGGACAGAATTAAAAAAAATATATTGACAATTTTGACACATTGACTTAATAGTTTCCAAAATATGCCCCTTCTGCATCAACACAGCATGTCCAGCAACTCTGCCAATCACTGAAAGCTCCCTGGAATCCAGAAACTGGAATTCTCTTCAGCTTCTCTCATCATGGCGTCTCAAGTGGCCTGGAGCGAGCTGTGGTGCTGTCCTTTCATGACCCTTTTCAGTTGGGAGGAGAGAAAGAAATTTGAAGGAGCAACATCGGCATCTGTAGGGAGGCTAGGGAAGCTGTGTGATGCCATGTTTGGTCAGGAAGTCCATGACAGCAAAAGCTCAGCGTTTTGTTGTAATGGAGCCTCCATGATCCAGCAATTGTTGGGCAGGCACAGGCGATTTCTGAGTCTTTGAAGTACAAGTGCAGCCCAGATGTCGCTTCATCAGACTTCTTCCTCTTTCCCCGACTGAAAAGGGTCATGAAAGGATGGCACCACAGCTCGATACAGACCATTTAAGAGGCCATAATGAGGGAGCTGAAGAGCATTCCAGAGAGCCTTCAGTGATTGGTAGAGTCGCTGATACGCTGTGTTGATGCAGAAGGGGCATGTTTTGAAAACTGTTAAGTCGATGTGTCAAAATTGTGAATAAATTATTTTAAAAAAATTCAGTCCTTCTACTTTTCAGATGGATCCTGTTTTAATAGTGGAAGGTGCTAAAGATTTCTCGGTTGCTGAGGAAGAGCTGTATAAGAATTATTTTCTGTCAATTGTTTAGTTCATTGTGAGTTCGGAGTATTGAGATATCTCCGTGTGAGCTTTGCTGTTTAGATGCACTTTGCATTGCATTATGTTTAACGTTCTTAGTTTAACTATTGATTGCACTCCGTGGTTCTGAGAAAAGCTGTATTTTTGTGAAAAGTTGCAGAAATATAAAGTTTCCTTTTTCTAAAATAAATTTTATCAGGCTACCATTGGTTCTGCATGCGTTCAATCTATTACAAACTTGTATGAATGCAGTGACTTTTGGTGTCAGAGTAAGTGTTGAATACCAGTGACAAGAGTGATGGATGAGCAACTGAGGCAGGTGGTGACTGCATTTGCTGCATTCTGAAAAAAGATGGAAGAGGACAGTCATCAACTCCATTAAAGAAGAGATGACGAGACCAAGAAGAGATGAAAGTGGGCCAAGAAAAGATGGAAAGGGCCATCAACTTTGTTAAAGGATAGATGAAAGTGGGCAAAGAATCTGTTAAAGAAGAGATGAAAGCAGATCAAGAGGAAATGAAAAGAGAAATTACTGCCATAATAGAAAACAAATTTTAGGCTATGGAAGGCAGAATAAGTAAGGTTGAAAATAAAGTTAGAGAAATTCAAGAGAGAATTTCTGAAGTTGAGCGATAAACCAAAGAAAGAGTTTTTGCTGTCAAACAAAAAATTGAAGAAAGACTTTGTTACTGTCGAACAAGAAATTGATGACAGAGTTCATGGGGCTGTCATTAAAAAAAGTTGACAGTTTTAAGAAATCCATGACGATAATTGGTCACAATTTTACCATTATGGGGGGGGGTCATTTTGGATGTGGTCGTAAAAGAATCCTTTATGGTGTAACAATATTTTATTAACAGGTTTAAGTTGCACACAGACATTATATTTAATGTAAGAAAATTACAGAGCAAGAGTCTGATACAACCTATCAGGTGCATCACTTGGCTTTTACTAGAGTATTTCTCTGGCTACTCGCCAGAGGGCATCCTCATTGTTACAGTTAGTCCAACAGTTTATATTAGCTGCAGAATTTATATTAGAAGATTGGTTACACTGTGTTTAAATTCAAACATATGTTGCCTCAACTCTCTCTGAAGCTATCCACATATGATGGAAAGATTTCCTGGTAGGTGTACAAGACACAGTTCCGTGGCAGGCGCAAATGGGTGGGATTCCGAAGATAAAGTTTGCTATCTCGCCATTTCTCTGAAAGCAGATGCAATAGACATCCTTCAAACTCTTCTCAAAAGCCAGAGGTTAAGTTTTAAAGCTTTATCCGATGTATTGGAGTTGTGCTTTGGCGAGAAGTGTTTAAAAGACTATAGGAGGCTTCAGTTAAAATCTCGCCAAGAGGCCTATGGAAACACTCCAGGAGCTTGCCATAGATGTTATAAGGCTGTCTCATCTCACTTTTTCTGACTGCCCAACAGAAACAAAGGAAAAACTGTCCCTGTAATACTTTCTCCATGCCATATGGGATCCTGAGATATAGAAATCCCTGCAAATGGTTAGTGTCAAGGATTTAAAAATCACTTTAGTGTAAACCATGAAGTTTGATCAAGCCCAGCAAGCAGTTCACAGAAACCATCATCCAATCAGAGCTCAAGTCCAGGAGCCAATGGATTAAGTGACTGGGCTTCTAGACAATTTAACCAGGCAAATTGATACCTTTAGGCAGAATAGATTAGTAACAAACTGACTGTAAAAAGTCTGGAACTGCAGTGGTGAAGGTTATGGGCAAAGAAACTGCAGAACACCCTAGAGCATGGAAAATAAGACTACTCCTCAGTAAGGATGCCGAAAACCAAGTAGTGGCCATCTTGCAGAGTGCAGGTTGCCAGATATTGAGAAGCCCTATTTTAAAACACTTCAGACATCTACAGCGAGTGGCAGCACTAATGGATTTTTCATTATGGGATGTATCATTGGAGTTTCTTGCAATATGGTCATCGATACTGGTGCCAATGTTATCATCATCCGAAAAGACTTGTTTAAAAACAAAAATTAGAAGGTAAACTCAACATGGATATTAATAAAATCAACATTGAGGGTAAGTTAAATGTTCATGCAATGTTTGGAAATGCTGCCTATAGTATCACAGAGCATTTGTGGCAGGCATTACAGACCCTTGCGTACTGGCATTAGATTTTTTAAGGAAATATAATTTTTCCTTGGACTTTAAAATAACAAACTGTTTAAGCCTGTAAAGACATAACTCTGCTTGGAATTAAGGATGAAGGAGTCAAATCAGAACACCAAATCATGGTTGAAGATGATATCATGGTTGAAGATGATATCATGGTATCAGTAAGAATAGAATTTTTACTTCCTGAATGCATAGCTGGAAACACAGATTTCGGGCATGGCATCATTGAATATTCCAAGAACTGTAACAACTCGAAAGGAGTACTAATAGCATCAGCACTTGTCAACCTGTCGGGGGGCTATTATTCCGGTGAGAGTTGCCAGCATCAGTGATAAACCGAAAATCATTAGAAAAGGTGAAGTGGTTGCAGCATGTACTCCTAGTGACCTGCATTAAAAGACCCAATAGTTCACCAATCTCCGTGTCTTCAGACACTCTTTAATGCTGGAGTTATTGCATAATGTACAACTAAGTGATGAAGACAGAAATGCTACAGAATGTGTCATTCAAGCTGCTTTTTCCTGTTCATCTTGCCTCTGAGCATACTATTAATGTGTTGGTCTGGCTACTGCTTAATTGTTTTGAAATAGCTCGGAAAATAGGAAATTATTCCAAAATTTAAATTACAAACTAATTTCAAATTCTAACAATATAGTGCTTCTGAATATATTATGAATGTATTGTTCTGGCTACTGTTAAATTATTTTTAAATAGCTTGGGAAATAAGTAATTATTCCAATATTTAAACTCACAATGTAATTTCAAATTCTAACAACACAGTGCATCTGAGCATACTATGAATGTGTTGTTTTGGCTACTGTTTAATTATTTTTAAATAGCTGAAGCAGCTCACAGTATCCAAATGTAAAAATCTAATAATTTTGAAATTCATATAAATCTGAAAAGAATATACTTAAAAGATTGAAATTAAATAATAGATGACGAGCACCAGCACATTATTTATGTATATATTCACATAATAGAACATGAGAGTCCGGTTATTTTTGATTTTAATATGTGTTATTTTATACATTATGTTATTTGATTTGTCAGGATGGTTAGTGGTAAGTTGTGATTACCTTTCATTCTTTAGGATGAGTCTAGCTTTTTGATAAGTTCTTTTATTGCTACACTAAATATTTACATGTATTTGCATTATAGTTCAGGAATACTCATCACTTCGCTCACATTCTCTCGACTCCTGATTCTCAATTACCATCAAGCGTCCTCTATCGGCGGCTTTTCTACAGTGTCATCTATCGGCTGATTACATTCGGTCATTCTGACTTGACAATCGTCCTGATTGTTCTGAGTACAAATTAATTTTCTAATACATACATATTTCTACATTAATTCGTGTACGCATTATTAACATACATATTACTGACACACTAAAAGGAATTCACATTATACTAAAATATGATACCATAATATACTTACTTAAACTCACATATTTTTTTAAATACATTAGCATAATAATGGAACTTTTTTATAAATCATTTCTAATTACATGATATATCTGAAATAACACTGATTTATTATCAGTCCTAAAATGATAAGTCCGAATAGTCCAAAATTACACTAAGTCTTTCAGTTCAAATTCAATCTAATATTCAAAAGTTCAGAGTCTGTCAGCAAACATATGTAGATAAACATAAAAAAAATGGAAAGGTCTCACCTTAATCTCAGGGAAGAGTACCTCCATTAGTCCTTGCGAACAGATCTTCGTGGGTGCCGTCGAGGAATCAAGCTTATTAACTGGTCAGTATCTTGATCGTCGTCATTGTCCTCCTCCTCTTCATCATCGTCAGAGCTGGGATCGCACCTCCATGATTTCAGTTGGTTCACATGAGCAGTGGTGGTGAAGTAGCGACCTCGATCCTTCGCTTCTAGTTGTGTAATTCTTTAGGTATCACTAGGTAATACTTCCGTTATCATAAATGGTCCTCCATATTTCGACTGTGTTTTGGTAGGTTGACCTGTAGCTTTAGGAGCACATCTCATCACAACTATTTCTCCTTTTTCAAATATTAGTATATGACATCTCTTCCTATCGAATCTTTCTTTCATTTTCACTTGCTGTTCTTCAATTCTTCCTCATGCTTGTTCCTGGATTTCTCGCAGGCCGTTCCATGTATCTGAATCTTCATCTGCTAATTTCCTAAGTATACTATCATTAAATCTGGGTGAATACCCATGTAGCATTTCAAATGGAGTCTTATTCGTGGTTTTGTTTATGATGTTGTTAAGATTTCTTTCCGTTTCTTTTATTTTTGAATCCCAATCTCTGTGATGTTATCTGATGTGTCAGGATGGTTAGTGGTAAGTTGTGATTACCTTTCATTCTTCAAGATGAGTCTAGCTTTTTGATAAATTCTTTTATTGCTACACTAAATATTTACATGTATTTACATTACAGTTCAGGAATATTCATCATTTCGCATCACATTCTCTCGACTCCTGATTCTCAGTTACCATCGTGCGCCCTCTATTGGCAGCTTTTCTACAGTGCCATCTATCGGCTAATTAGAATTATATTATTTTTACGAAATGGACATAAGAATTTTAATTTTTTTTCTTTGGTACAATATAAAGTCTCAGATCTGGACGTCCAATATCCTGACCTCAAAGCCACAAACTTTTTTTTTGGGGGGGGATACGTTATGCATGCGCATTTCATTTTTCCTTACATAATAAAAGACATGGAGAATTCTGATACTTAATTTCACTTAGGTTCTAAATGAAATACCTCTTTATTGAAGAAATAAATCATTGAAGCATAAATTTGTGAGATTAATAATTTGGCACCGTAGCTGCGTATTTGCTTGGCATACATCTCAAACCCAAACATTTTACATAGGAACATTGTTACACCTACTAGTATTTTATACCCCTGACGCCAACCTGGCGAATCATTATTTATTATATTTTGCTTTCATATTCGCATGTTTATCAATACATGACATCTTGAGTAATGATTCATGCAGCAATGTCTAGACTTTTTTTTTTTTTAATATTAGTAATTGAATAATAAGAGTATAGAAACCTTTTATACTGACAGTACGCATGGCGATGATTACAGATTTAAGTTAAATGCGCTAAGAAATGTTGACGAGGAAAATTAAAAAAAATTCTTTATATATGCTAAAAATAGATTTTGTTAATGAAACTCATAGGCCAAACGATTACATTCAGTATTATTTGAGTTATTGAGTATTATCTGATACATTATTCACATAAACCCAGAACCAACATGGACGGCAGAATTTAGGGAAGATAAAATTGTGGGAATTTGGAGAAGCATCGAGCAGCAAAATTAAGCGCTAACAGAATTTTTATAATTCAGGAAAAGCACTCGGATCCAAAGTTTAGGAGCGGTAAGAATTTAGAACTTGGAGGCGTTTTGTAGCAGAATTTAGGACCTGCAGAGACCGCATCAGGTGATAATCTAGCACCAGCCGTAGATAAGCCTTAAGTATATGTAGGAGTTTAATAAATAACTAAACTAATACAAATTCAGTACGCTGTAGAAGCGAGACAAAATTTAGCGGAAAAACTTTTCTTTCGTCGCCAATCTTATGATACATAGCTAATAATGTATAGCGAACACTATTAAACTAGGCTAAAATTATCTTCACTGATTTTAAGGAATTTCAGGGATTTTTGCAAACTGTTATTATTACAGCAATTTTATAAAAATTAAAGCTTGGACTTTCGATTATGTCAAAAAGGGTTTCTAATTCTGGAGCTGCAAAAGGATCTACAAAGCGGAAGTATGTTTTGTCCATTAAACAAAACGTGAAATTGCCGCAAAAAGTGGATAAACCCATATCCGTCTCAAAATTATCTGAGGAGTATAACATTGGAAAGTGAACTACGTATGACGAAGAGAAATTAAAAAAAAAAATTCCTTGTGGATTCCGGCACCCCACTCGCAGTAAATAACACAAAAATTGTTCCTTATGCTAAAAGAGATGATCATGATAAAGTGATGATTGATTAAGTCAGACACAAGGGCATACCATTGACAGGTCCAGTGGTATTGGCTGAAGCCAAAATATTTCATGAAGAAATGAACTTAAAAACTGAGTGCACATATTCAACGGGTTGGGTAATCAAATTTAAAAATTGCCATGGTATAAGGCAATTAAAAATTTCAGGAACTTTGTAACTGAACAAGAAATTATGTCTGTTTATAGAATTAAAGTATTAGCATGAAAAACGAAGCAACTTAAACAACTTACATTGAAAGAAATGCTTAGTAAAGTAAACAAATAAATATTAAGCTTTTTTTTGTAAATTTTGATACCCTTTAGATCATAAATGCTCCTTTATTTCATAAATCATGATTTGATATTTTTAATTTTATAATTTCTGCATGCCATCTTACTAAATTTAAATTGATGATCTAATATCCAGAAAAATCCCAAATCCGGAATTGCCGAAGTCCCGATGAGTCCGGATCTCGGACTTTGTACTATTTATGTTGTGATATTTTAAACAGTTTATGTGTATGAAAAGTATTAGTATCTGATAATTATTTTGAAGCATTGTATGCTTTTAAAGAAACATGCAGAGTTTCTTTTAAATGGTTTACATCTTTGATGTCCTATTTTCCTATGTGAGAGGGCCAATTTAAAGTAGGCTGTGTCACCATGGGCCATTATTTATGATTTATTTAGCCAATAATAAAAAATTCTTTTAAATATTTATGTTTTTAAATTCAAGCTGTAAAGGATTATGGCATTTCTTCTGTTTGTATTCCTGTTGTGTAGTGGTTAGTGCATTAATTTAGCTATTTGAAAATTTGTAATTTGATTTCTGGTTAAAGTAGTTTAATTGATTGATCATATTTCCGAGTTTTGAAAAATCTAGTAATTTGTCCATTGGCACCTGATTAAGGTATAATGGATCAATGACTTATTATCACCTGATTTTTGCCAAGTGCGACTCATGCACCCAAATACCTATATGCAGCATAATGTAAAAATTTGTTGCATTTTTTTTCATTTGCATCTTTCCGAGTCAACTAGCATTTAAGATTCA
This sequence comes from Stegodyphus mimosarum, assembly GCA_000611955.2. NCBI lineage: Eukaryota > Metazoa > Arthropoda > Arachnida > Araneae > Eresidae > Stegodyphus > Stegodyphus mimosarum. Next base: position 28,978 of record KK113905.1, read on the forward strand.
CAGTTTGTTTCTTGGTAGAGCACAGTTGATTTTTTTCACACTTCTTACTTCAAACTTAATAGTTTCTCCAAAGTTTATGAAAACTTTGTCAACCAATGAGTTTATTTTCAATTTATATTATGAAAAATCTGCATTTTCATTAAAAAAAATCTCCACATCTTTGTCTACGTGCTGTTCATTATCGAAAAGAAAATGAAGACATACATAAATCAGGAAATCTGTAGTCTCTAGTAATAAGATAAAATATATTAACCTTGTTATCGGCTTCAGTGAGAAAGTTTTTAAATTGTAATATGTAGTTAGCATGCCTGCAGTTAACTATCAGTAGTGTATATAAAAATTATGTGTACTAATAATAATAAATCTGATTTAATATTTTGCTCTTGTTTATTTAGTTGGATCATGTGGACATTGTAAGAACACTGCTTTCTTCTGGTGCTCATGTAAATATAAAAAACTCAATGGGTGAAACTCCTTTGGATCTGGTGGAATCAGATAAAATGACTGCGGCATATGTGAATGAGCTTCTGGAATGTGCTGGTAAATCTGAGTAAGTTATAGATTATTTATCTAACTTCAAATGAAATTTTTATATTTTTTTCTCTCTTTACTACTGCCTATTTCTTAGCTTTTTCAGACTTATCCTATAATTTTTTATATGAATAAATTATGGCATTCAAATTATTGTAAATATTTGTAAAACTGCTTATTAAATATTAAGCATTCGCCTCCTATAAACATTGATTTGTGTAGTACTTTTAGCTCATTAAAAACATATAACTGCAAATTGAAGTATTTCACAAGTGGAATGCATTTTCAAACTACATACTTAGGAAATATATCTTTTTATTCATACTGAGATAAAACAGTAATTATATATCACATTATTGCACATCCTATTCTTGCTATATACCATCAGAACCAATTTTTTCACCTGTAACTGCTAGTAAGATTAAAACTGCATTTGAAATTAATTAATTAATTATTCTTTATCTTTATGAGGAAGTTTCTATCAGCACTAGCACTTTTTATTTGATCAAACAAAATAACCATTTGCACATCCCTTTGGCAAAGTGCTCTTTGCTAAAGGGATGTTTAAAACTGTACTCAAAAAGTGTTTTCTGGTATAAAATTTGAATTATAAAAAATGTTGGATTATGGTAATGTAACTTTTGGTGATAATTACGGAAAATCCTGTCAAACACAAGAGACGGCGCCAATTGCGCCAAACCTTCGAACCATGTTCCCTTTCGAATTGACACTGGCTTCGCACAAGCCTTAACGTTGCAATGCCATTGCTCAGTTTTTAAATAAAGCACCATATTGTGGCCATTAACAAATTTTTTTGAGGCCGGTAAGATTCTATAACTTTCGAAATATTCAACAACATTCTCTTCTGTAGTAGGCAGGCCCCAAATTTTAATCATTTCTTTTTCAAAAATGAGTGATAGGGGGGAAAAGGAGTCTTTAATCAAGAAAAATAACTAACACGTGTAATCCAGGTTACACCAAACCCAGCGTGTTTGAAGAAGACTTTTCCATTTTTGGCAAAAAATCGCTTAGTTTGGCGTCTTTTCTTTAATAGACAAAAATATTCACGGGTTTTTACGTAAGCATCCTTTTGCAATTAGGTTTAAAGGCATATTTGTGAGACTCTAATTACTTTCAACTATTTATAATTAAAAAACTGTACAATGAAATTCCTATATAAAAAATGTAAAAAAATATTTCTCTATGATTTTTGTTTCTTTTCAATATTAATAAGTAAGACACTCAACAATAACATAAGACAGGAAGACTGTAATATGGTGACTAGAATTTCTGTACAAATTTTTCAGTCCAACGTTGGCTGATAGCTCTTGTATGCTTTGTTTTAATTAAATCAGCAAAAAAATTTTGGGTCTAGCTTATCATAATTCATTTCTTTTCTGTTAATGGGGCATAACTTAGTACCAAATATAAACATTGCATGAAATCAAACTAAATAAATAGCAACCTTAGGAATATACACAGCTTCTAGGGGGATGACTATTTTATTAAATCCAGAATAAATGCAAAAACAAAGACAAATACAAAATAGATTTTAACAGATTAATTTTATATGACACAAGAATCATAAAGCTGATGAATTCGATTTCATTTAACATGTAAAACATTTGCTCTATCTCATGAAATCAATGTGCCACATGAATTTGATTTACTAGGAATCTACATGGTGGCATTCTAATATTTATTCTCCCATTTTGTACTACTTTGCAATTATGCTACAATTTGATTCTTTTTTTAGAAAAGATCAGCACTTGATCATAAAAGAAAGGAAAAAAATAAAAAAACTTAGAGAAAATGTATTGAATATATTTTCATTCTTCCCGTTAATTTCACAACGATGTTATTGCATAGCTACTTAGTATGCTGTGATATAAATTGGCTACTTTTTGGTGGACAGTTATGACTGATGTTCCATTAACAGAAAAAATATTTCATTTGCCATTATCACGACATTTATTCCTCTTTGTGATACATTTATTGTTCTTCTCAGAACAGATCGCATATGTGAGCTGGTAAATGCCGGAGTAGATGTAAATAGCCAAGACTGCCCAGGCAGTGGAAATCGGGCTTTACATTGGGCTGTGTGCTTTGATAAACCAGATGCAGTACACTGTTTATTAAGTAAGAAAATACTGTATAAAAATATTTGATTGTTTATAAATATATATGTTTTAATAAGTTTTTATGAGAGAATGAATTTTTAATTTAAAAAATATGGAAAACTGTTTCAGAATAAATTTATACTAGACAATAAATATTCCATATTTTTTTCATTAGATGTTTATATTTTTTTCATTAGGTCATTAGTGTTAAACATAAATACTTTATTTTTGAAACTGAGTAACATTATAATTATGAAATAATTCCTTTCTTTTTTTAATCTTTTTTTAGCAATACGGTTCTAATTTATTATTCCTTTACATTAATCGTAGTTTTGAAAAAAGGGTTTTTGATTTTAATTTTTGGAATTTCTTAAAATTTATTTACAATGTAATTAATTTTACTAATTTGTGAATTTTATAAGGAGTTTAGATTGATTAAATTAGTGGTCTTTGAATTATTTTTGCTTTCTAACTTGAATTAAATGAAAATATATTATCCATCTCTATATACCTAAAAAATATCATCTCTATATATGTGTGTTAAAAATGTTTCAGTATTCTTTGTAATCTATTGCTTGGGTTTTATCTGTTTGGTTTTTCTAAAAGTTTTATGTGTGAGTTATATTTTTTTCCCTAAAGGTTATATAGTACAAAGTCTGGAATTCAGACTTGTCAGGACTTCAGAATTTTGAGATTCTGATTTCTGAATTTTTGGGATTTTAGATCATAAATTTAAATCTAGCAAGATGATATGTAGAAAACATAAAATTAAAACAAATAATTATATAAAATTAAATAAAGATTTGACATAGTTGTTTATGAAACAGAGAAGCATTTGTGACCTTAAAGGAATCAAAACTTACCAAGGAAGTTCAATATTTATTTGCTTGCTTTATTAAACATTTCTTTGAATGTGAGATGTTTAAGTTACTTCATGTAATATCTTGTTCTGTTACCAAGTTCCACTGCTCAAGTCCTGTAAGTGCTGAATCAAGAAGTTCCGTTAAATTGTCAATCAATATTTTTTTGTTCTCAGCAACATCTTTGACACTCAGTAGTGATTTTTTCTGCATTTAGAACCATACTGCAGATTTCATGCAGTGTCTCATTTAAGGATAGCCTGATGCTTAGCTAACATTTGCTATACAGTCATGTGATTGGCAACTAAAGATTGTATCATGCGATTGGCAACTAAAGATGTGCTGTTGCACTAAATTTTACCTTTCTTCTATTGCACACTTGAGAAATTAAGGCTGAAATATATTAATTTAATTATTTATTGTGATTATGTCTATTTCCTGCATATGCTTAAGGCTTAGCCGAGCCCCAGATAAGTAAATTTCTTAAGGTTTATCTGAATAACAAATCAGTTTTTTTTAATTCAAGCAGCACTAAATGTAAACTTTCAGATTATGACTATCATTTACAAAATTCATTTTTTTTTGCATATGGGAAGAAATTTCTATTAAATTTCTCCTCATCAGTGCACTCAGTGTTTCACATCACAGTTGGCTGAAGTCTGTCATTGTCACCAAGCATAATGTCTACATAAAAGATTTCTACACAGTCTGGTATTTACTAATATTTTAAAAAAGTTGTTTTATACATTGCTAGAGTCATTTTTCAAGCTGCCATGAGTTGATAATCATGTGGTGATGAACGAAAAAAAAATAATGATCTCCAGGTTGGTGTCAGATATATAAGTTATTTAGTAGATGCAAATTAATGATAGAGTTTAGCAGAATGTGTGAGCTTGAGATGTGGACCAAGCAAAAAGCCAAGCAGCTACAGAGCCAACAAATTGTAGATCACATAGATTTAAACTAATGAATGGTTGTGTTTCTTCAATATGGAAGTGTTTTATTTAGAGCCAGACTGAAATTTAGGATCATAATCTTTCAGATATTTTATCATGAGAAAATGTCAACTGCAGGTGCGTGAATCATTAAGCATATGCTAAAGCAAGGTGCATCTTCTGGAGTCTTAATTTTTATTTATTTATTTATTTATTATTTTTCAAAAAAAAATGGTGGTGGTGGTCTGAAGATTTGGATATTAGATTTTCATTGCTGCCAATGCTCGGAATTTTATTAGAAAATTCCTGGTTTTTCATCATATTCTGGTATGTCATTGAATCTCCTGTTTTTTTTAATTATTTATTTATTTTTTATTTTTAGTCTTTACTAGAGAAAATGCTTCTCAGAAACAAATGAAATTTTTTGAATGATTGAAACTTAAGTTTTGCAAGTTACTCACCCCTAGTGATGTCAGCGTAATTTTTCTTTTGACCTGAATTGTCTTAATTGATTGTTGACAATTTTAGAATTTTTTATGAAGATTCAAACAATATTTAATCAATTAATATTTGTATCTATTTTGCTTTACATCAATGAATGGTGCATTTCTAAGACTACACATACAGCATTATGTACCTATTAAAATCATTACTTTTATTTTCAACATATTAAAAGAGATTTTCTTACCCACATGGGATTTTCTCAGTATATAAGTGAAAGAAAATTATAAAATAAAATTCACAAAGAAAACATGAAATTTAAAATACCTAGTTAAATAGGAATATATTTTACATCATTCATATCATAAATATTAAGTAATCTGAATCATGTATCATGAAATGAATTTAAGCCAGTTTTGTGTTATTTTAAAATGATAGCATTGTGTAGCACAAAAACCTCTGGGAAGTTCCTGGTTTTTCATATTTCAAGGTTATTAAATATGCATATGTATTGTGTATACAGACTTCAAATTCCACACAACTGAATAAAAGTGATTGTTCCACTTAGGGTATGAAAAGCTTATTACTTAAATGAAAAAGTGATGGTGTTTGGGCTAGAGATGGCCAAAACAGCTTTTTATGGGATTGGATCAGAACGTTCACTCTCTGAAATGAATTGGTTCTTTTCTTATGACTCACCACTTGCTAACAAAAACCTTGATGAAAAAGATCCGGAATGAGGTGTGAATCAGGGGCAGTTAGCGAGAATGGAGCAAAAAGTGGAAAGAATTATTTGATGGGGAAGGGAATCAGGACTGGTTAATGGGTTTGGTGCAAAATGCTGATTTCTTTCAGCTGTAGTTTTGAAATTCCTTAAAATATCTTTTCTACACAGAACTAACAATAAAATTCTATAATAAAAACTTTTCAAAAATTGGGAAATAATAAAAATTAAGAATAATATAATTATGACATGATATTAATAATAATAATTAAGTTTGCATTTAATATGGGAACATAAACATTCTTTTCTTTCCTGAAATGCTAACTGAACTTTCCTTCTATGCTTCCAAGAGTTGCACTCTTTTTTCACCAATCAGGATTGAGCTTGCTGAGTAAAGTGAACCATTTTGTGAAGGAATAGCAGATCTGTATTCCCGATTTCCAACAAGAGCACTGTAAAAGAGCTACAGCTTAATTTTCTGAAATTGGATTAAATTTATCCAGTAAAGTGAATTAGCTCTTTGAATCACTTTTCAGAGCAAATTGTCCAAGTAATTTAGGCATGTTAGAAAAATTTTGCGCACATCAAATGAATTTCTTTTTAGGAACTTTATATCCAGTTATTGCTTAGTTTTTTTGTTTTGTTTATTTATGGAATATAAAATTATCAGATACTATCCCATCAACTATGAAAGTTGGTATCAGTATTTGACCTGCTTATGGTTCATAAAAGGCTTTTGTTGATTTCTATTATTTTGTTAGGCCTTTCCATTTTACCAGAACCTTTGTTTAGAATGCTATGAATACAAACTTCTTGTAGCTAATTATTCTAATCTATTACTATTTTGTTACCACATCATGTCCATTAATGCACACTTTTCTGAGGTAGTATCCTATAACTTGAAAAATAATCTATTGTTTTTTGTTCTGTAGTAGGCCGGTCCCAAAGTTTAATTTTTTTTAAATGTATGAAAAAGTACAGCAGTAATCGTTAATTTATATATTTGGTCATAGAAACAAAAGGTGGTTTAAGGAGAATCCATTGAAGTTACATCATACCAAAGCATATTGTGATATGAGTGTCTTGTTATATCACACTTATTCATAATTGGTGCTAAATCACACTACTTGCCAGCAGCTTCACTGTTGATGAGATGAAGCTTAAGTACCAGTTATTATATTTTATATCACAGCTTACAAAGAAAATAATGGTCATATTAGGGAAACATATAGTGGAGAGAGAGATAAATGAGAGCAATAATTTTGTGGAAAGAAAAAATTCTTATAAAAATGCATCAAAATATTTTTTATATATATGTATGCATTGGATTATTCACCAGTGAAATAACTTTCAAAGTATTTTTTTTATGCTCTTAAATGAAAGAATAAATAAATAAATGCACTGTTTACAAACACCTGTACTCTAAGATTTTTCCTAAATTTAATCCTGCCATAACATTCTGTGCATGTGATATTTATTGGATTAATGCTACTAGCAAAGAGGCCAGTGCTAAGAATTTTACCAACCAAGACAAGCTTTATGTTTCCTAAATTTTAAAATTTTGCTGCCGCTATATTTTACCATCTGGTGCGATTATACCAGCACTGACTTGTAGTTATCAAAAAGGGTTAGAATTGAAACATTGGATTTATTTTCTTTAGCCCATTTTCCTTTACAGTGTTTTCCAATGCCAGAAAACTCTGTAAAATCATTGATATAAACAAGCTTGATGGTTGCATGGAATATAAACTAACGAACTTAGGTGCATTTGAAACTCAGAACTTGAAAAGTTGTGGACAACTGAATTCTTTCAGAATGTAAAACTAAAAAGATGGATTTATCTATAATAAAAAATTTGCAGAGATTCAGGATCAATGTTTGCTATTAAATGAAGTTAGTGATATGTGGGCAGAAAATTTAATTCTTTTCTGTTAAAGCCATAATTGTGACATTTATTTATTTGTGTATGTGTGTTTTGTTTTGGCATATTTTCTCAGCACCAGGCATTGCTATTTTGATTTGCCCACTTTCCTGGCAGTAATCAATTCTTTAACTATAATTTGCATTACATTCTTCATCTAATCATCATTACTGTGAGTTTGGTACTTTTCTGTTAAATGATTGCCATTTAGGGCCAAACATGAGTATTGGCACCAAATGTAAATAGGTAGCAGCCACCCTAAGGATATATAAAGCTTCATGAATCATTCAACTTGTAATAACAATAAATATTGTATAGCATTATATGTATAATATATGCAGTACCAAAGCTGCATACAGTGTTTAATTTGTGCAATTTTCCGAATTTTTTTTAAGCAGAAACAGATCGCCGTGTTGATATGAAGATAGCACATTACTGCGTGCTTGGAAGAATAACTAATTGATGTGTACATGGGGAGAACTTTTGTTCTCCGCATACACAGTGATTTTTTTTTTCTGCTTAAAAGACATCAGAGTATTTCACACATTTGGCATGCACAACCTTATAATTGCACATATTAAATGTTTCACAACTATTCATGACATGATATAAACAAGCTACCATTTGGCACTTTGTTACGCATTTGCTGACTGGTGTCCATCAACGAAATAGTATTTTTCAAACTACAATTAATTTTATGATTTGGGATTTGCTATAATAGGGCTAAACATCACAGATGGAGCTGTTATATTTTCTGATTTATATGAACATTTCGTAGTAAATTATTGTTTCATTGATCTAGATACTCTCACTCTCTTCAAAGCTTTGGGTAGTGCGAAATGACACAATAAGTGTAAAAAATTATTGCCAGTTGTTTTGAATTCATGTATTCCAAATGTGAAATGTTCTGTCAGTGCTAAATGTCTTTTCTGTCGCCTTTTTATCATCCCTTTTCTCAGTGTAGTGTTTAATAATTATTGTTATTTTTTATTATACTTTGTGTATTTTATTTAATTATTTAAGATTCAATAAATATAGCAACAATTCATATATATTTCCTTTTTCTTTCTTTTTGAAAAAGGATTTTAGAGATGAACCAATAGAAATCAAGAGAGGAAATTTACCAAGAGGTGTTTAGTAAGCAAAGAAAACTTTAAAAATATTCAGGGAAAAAAATATCTAGTGTTAAATAAAAG
>KK113905.1:37731-51523 GCA_000611955.2 Stegodyphus mimosarum
AATATGGTACAAAAATGTGTGGTATGGTTTTAAAGGAAAAGTATGCAAAATACTAAATAATTTCAACAATGAAATAAATTTACTTCGTCAATTGAAATATGGCAAAAATATGTATATCTTTTCTAATGGAATGAAAATGTCACTCACTCATCAGTAGATCTATGGAGTTTTGATTATTATTTTTTCTATAATGACTACTTAGAAATGGTTTCAGCTGTTTAAAGAGTCTGTGTATAGTAAAAGTCAGATTATTTGACTGGTTTACTAACTGCAATATTTTCGAAATTTAGAAACATTTTCCGTAAACGAAAAATTAATTGAATAAGTTATTTATAACTTTGCGATAAAGCACAAATAAGGGTTGCGATTCGAATGAAAAAAAAAAAAAGACTGTCACCAAGCAGTGTGATATAACACCGATAATAGATAAGTGTGACATCACAACCAATCATAAGATCTTCGTCTTGTTTTTATGTAAACCTGGTTAGTTTTAAATTAAATGATTAAAATTTCAGACTTGATTTCAGTGGAACAGCATGTAGTAAAGTATTTTCAAAATTATGGGATCCTGGCATCAAGAAAGGGACGACTTATGTGAAAATGGATAAACACTGGCTGTGCAACAAGAAAAATTTTGACCTTTGACCATGGCTTTGAAACAAGTTGTTTTTTACCTGAATTTGGGAGAGCTCTAGACCACTGACTTTATGTATACATAAGGAATCATGAAGCACTACCGTAATTGACAAAAATTTAAGCTCTGTGGGCAATTTACTGTGGCTACTATGGCATTTTACTCTTCAATTATATTGCAGAAATAGATGGTATTCCAAACTGGTGATAAAAGTTTTTTGACAGGCAGATAGATTTACTTATAATGTGTCAACTAATGGCTATAGGAGACAAAATGGAGAGATGCAAAAATCCTTGAAGTCTGATGTGCACAGCAAAGGGGCAGTGGAGGAATACAAATGAAGTGCAATACAATTTAGGTACTAAAAAGAAGATATGAAATATGCACAAATATATACAGGTGCAATCACGATACAGATTACACAATTACCATACAGATACAATATAGCATTGTGATGAATTGTGTGGGGGCATTTAAAGGTATTTTCAGTAGTAGGATTATAGTCAGCTAAGTGAGCAATATGGACATAATTATAGTTTATAAATTTCCTGAGGAAGTTATGAGAACTTGCAAAAATATAATCTTGTGTGGAATTTCAAGATTTTGGCAGAGTCACTGATTTTGCACAAATCGCATGTGTTAGTAATTCTTCTCAAGATTTTGTTTTGAAATATATTATTTTTTTTCCCCTGTAAGTTTTGAGTGTTGTTGCCTACATGGGGACAGCACAAAATAAAACAAGATGAATTAGAGTGAGATATAATTTCCTTTTTATGCATAAATCTAAGTTTGATTTTCTCTTTATGAGACTAAATCACCATGTAAGCAGCACTGGCATTATTTAAGGCATATATTATATGTTTTTTGAAATTTAGTTGTTCATCTAAAACAACTTCTAAATATTTTATGGAATGTACAACTAGGAGAGTTTGATTATTAATCTTGAGGCTTAGATTTTCTTGCTGATTGTTCTTTTATCATCTAAACATGATGACTTTGCATTTATCTGCACTGTGTTTAAATTTCTGTAAGTCACACCAGTGTGCTTTTATGTTCAGACTGAGTTGTAAATTATCAATTGCATGGTTAGGCCTGATTGCTTTCATCATAACAGCCATATCATATGACAAGTTTTTACATGCTATGCCCATAACTTGTAGATGCTGGTTTTCTAACTAATAGGGTTTCTAGCTAACTGTGCCTTCAAACATCTGCTGGAATGACTGGCACAAGTTTGGCGAGATTCCACTAACTTTCATAATTGACAGAATTTCATAATTAAATATGATGTTTTGTTTTGGCATTCATGCCTGAAATGCCTTTTTTTTTTCAAAATTTCACATTATTTAGATGTAGGCATTTCATATTTAGGTTACTAACAAATAAAATTACTCTTTTTTATAATTTGAGACCAGATTTTTTTTTCCTGTTCATTTGGCTTTTCTACTGTGATTGCAATTTTTTATATTCTTAATTATCCTGAACTTTCACATACCTGGAATTCTATATTTCCCAAGCTTTCCAGATAGTTGAACTTTTACTGTGTGTACATGATGAGGTGAAAAGTAGCCTACTGTTGTAGTTGAGTGATGACACTTGCATTTGGAGGATTGAAAAGTCTTGTGGATCAGATGTTCCATTATTTTTGTGTTTTTGTAGAATTTCAAAACGGTAATCTTTCCAGAAATATAATAAATGGAAAATTATTGATATTTACATATTAGTGCAGATGCTTTTGCAATTTGAAAATTTTTTGTACAAAAGAAAAAGAATGATGGCTTAATATTGCAAAGAAGAATTACTTATAATATATTATTACATATATAACTAAGTATTTATTCTGAAAATTTTTAAGTAAACTTGTTTTGTTTTGGTAAAGATTTCATTGGGAGTTTTTTAAGTATAGACTCAAAACATTTGTTTCCTTTAGTGATTTTGCTGGGAAAAGGTGTATTTCTGCAGAAATTTACTGCAGTCTTTTCTGTTAAAGGCAAGTCTCAGAAGAGCATTTTAAACAATAGAATTTAAGGCAAAAAATATGCTAATTTGCTGATAAAAGTCCCGTGGGACTCTGAATACAATGATAAAATTCCTGTACAAGTTGGAATTCAATAAACACATATGAAAATAGTCACGTTGCTTTTTAAAACTGAAGAATTGTTATGCTTGTGGTTGCCAGAGTTTGGTGAATTCTTAAAACTTGAAAATTTGGTAAGGTGGTTTTACTAATTTGCTCATTACACTAGATTAAGCACCTAAGATTCACCAAAAAGGAGAAAGACAAATATGCTGTACATGATTTAGTGTCTTTGATATGCTGCCACAAGGAAATAGTTGCAATACTGATTGATATTAGTGTAAGAGAGAACATATAGGTTTTTGCCTATAATGCAAGTATCAAAATAACTGATTTTGCAGTAGAAGTATATTGCTTTCCTGAAAGAAAAAGGTTAACAATAAAGATGCATTATATTATGGGATAAACAACATATTTTATTCTTGGTAGTTTTCCCTTAAGTTGCAACAAATAATATTCAGTTTCCCAAGCAATATTCAGGCATCTTGTGATATTGTTATGATACCTTGAAGCAACTACGGTATATAATTCAGAACAAGATGGTGTTTAGATACTGAGTATTGAAATTTTTTTAATAAGTAACATTCACTGTAATATGTTGCTTAGTCTCTCCTTATGTGGATCATCCCAAGGTAACCCTGTTTGGCATCCTTTGATATTCACTAGTATTATTTTAAGAAGTTCTTTGCTACTAGGAGGTCCAGGAAGGAGCAGTGCAGAAATTTCTTATATTGTGAGTGACCATATTTTGAGAAGAGAATATACAAAAACATTGTTTCTTGCTAAATAATTTAATTTAATACTGGAAGCAACTGTATGAGAAATCGAGTTTCATAGACAGTATTTTTTAAAATGATAATTTATTTTCAGAATTGTTATTGGAATAGTTTGTTTTCAGAATAGATTTTGTGAACACAAATAAAGGGAATGAATTTCTGTATACCAGATTAATGTTAGATTGCTTAGAATCCTTATTGAAAATCACTTCTAAAAAGGCAGCTAATATCACTATCTGATCCTTAATTTAGTAAAGATTGAAAATAATTATATATATCTTTTTTAAAGGGGCCTTTACTTGTTTGATTTAAAAAGTATCATTTTTACTATTCAAACCAGGTCTTGGAGCATCACCAAATGTTGTTAACTGCTTGGGTGCTACCCCACTCCATGAGGCTGTTAAAAGAAAAAATACTGAGATTGTCAAAGCTCTTTTAAATGCTGGTGCTGATCCTACAATTAAAAGTCGTAAAGGGTATGTGAACATAATCTTCTATTTTATTCTGTTTGTATTTCATGCTCAGTATTCAGGTTGTGTTGCCAAAAATTTTATAATTTTTAACATGTAAATTTATTGCTCAGTAATAACATCACTTTTCATCCTCAGATAAGTCAGCATTTTCAAACAACTCCAGATTTTATTTGATACTTTGTTTATTTATTTTGTTTTTACTATAGAAGAAAGAGTTTGCAACAGAATACTGAAAAAATGGCCTTTACTTATTGTATCTAACAGGAACTTCTGTACTTGATCTTTTTTAAGAACTTGTGACAGAATGTCAATGAAGATGTTTTCACACAAATGGTGCATCATAGAGTTTGTTATGCATTGTTCGAACTTGCACATTATTCTTCAGTCTTTCCAATTTAAGTGGAGCTTTGAATGGTTAATTTTTCATCTTCAGTCTGGCCAGTGAAACAAGTTTGTCTGTTTGCAATAATACCTTGCATGAAAACGGTGCTATTTAAGCTGTAGTATGTCTGTGAAAATTAAAACTGAAATTTTATGAAAAATTTGCAGTTGTCTATTCGGGCTGATGTGTACTTAAAGTGAACCAGTTGTTCAGTTAACTGAAAATAAAATAAAAAGTAATCAAATGCAGTCAGTATGCACCACAATGTGGTATTTCATAGATGATTATCTTAAAAATGATGCAAAATGAGGAAGATTTTGGACTTTTGAAATGAAGAAAAGGGTTAAGTGATTTACATTTTAGTAAAATACACTGGTGTGCAAAAATTAAGGATGAGACGGTTTTTTCAATATAACTTTGTACAAAAGCTTTCCAAATCAACACATTTAATACCGTAAGATCCCCAATACGTAAGGACATGAGTAATGTAAGCAACACTTACTAAAAAAGAAATCAGAGGAATAAAAAGAAGCTTTATTAAAAAAGTAGCATGGAGCGCAATGCGACTGAAGGCCGAAACATCCCTGTGATGGGTGTCCAGCAAGAAACATCCGGTCTTTAATAGGGGATATGATCTCCCCTGACTGCTAGGCAGGTTTCACATCATTTGTGCATGCTGTATATGTGGTTGTTAATGAGCTGTTGAGACACTGCTGCTCGTTCCTCTTGCAGCACCAATCGCAGTTTCGGAATCGTTAGTGGCGATAAGTTACGTGCTGCCACGGGTTTCCCTAGTAAGTTCCGTACATGCATGACGGGATTTAGATCCAGAGACCTTGCCGACCAATCCATGTGTTCAATATCTTCACTCTCCAACAGCTCTTCGACAGTAACTGTGCGATGAGGTGGAGCGTTGTCGTCCATGAAGAGGAACTGAGGACCCATAGCCCTTGTGAAAAGATGCATGTAAGGAAGAAGAACCTCGTTACAATAGCAGTCCCAGGTGACAAACCTTCTTGGGAGATATGAAGGTCGGTCCGACTACCAAGCATTATGTCTGCTCGAACGAGAACTCTGCGACCTCCGAAACAGTCCCTTTTGATGATATTGAAGGGGTTATTGCGTGTTCCCTGCTCTGTCCAGATGTGTATGTGTCTAGAATCGCAACTCAGACTAAATCTGCTCTCATCTGTAAAGAGTACTCGTCCCCATTCATTGTCTCTCCAATTCCGGTGTTCCCGGCACCACAGAGAACGGCTCTCCGATGGGCAGGCGTTAGAGGTACACACCGTACAGGGTGTCTTGCAAACAGACCACCACCGTGCAGTCTTCTGGCCATGGTAAAACGCGATATCGGTCGTCCAACCGCCTGTGTCGTGTGTCTAGCAATTTCTCCCGCTGTCTGCCGCCTGTTTCTTCTAGCCTGTAAGGCAATATACCAGTCATCTGCGGGTGTGGTTCCTCATGGACGACCACTACTAAACCCCCGGATAGCTGTTCCTGTAGTTTGAAATTGTCTCCAAAGTCGTGAAACGATGCTGTGAGCAATTCCGAACTCTGCAGCTACACTTGTCACACTGCAGCCTTCCTCCAACTTCCCAATGATTCGACCTCTGGTAAAAGCATCCAGATGTCGTCTAACAGATTGATTATTCGCCATTTCTCGCTGAGGCAGCAACTCGGTGTGATTTTAACTGCTATACGGCGTGCAATCTCTATGCTAGAAATACTGATCTTACACCGACAACATGCTTTATATTACTCAGACACTCCCCCATTACGTCTACCTGCATATCTGCGCATGTGCTACCGTACATCACCTTACTTAATCTCCTGATTGGTCTTTTTGTCCGCTCTGCTTCTTCGTTCAGCTGATATGCTAATTTTTCGACTTCGTCCTTAATTTTTGCACACCAATGTAGAAGAATAAATTTTTGTTTTAATAAAGATCTCTTTATGAATGTGTCATTACCATATGAAATTTTATGATTATTCAAGCAAAAAAGACCGAGAAATGGAGAGTGATCGAGTTTATAGTAGGAATTCCTGGTTAGATAATTTTAAATGATGTCAACAGCTTAACACCCTTGAGTGGCACAGCTTTTTTGGATCTGCTGATGATGACCTGTATTTAAACAGCATTTATTAGTTAAATTTGTATGGTTACTTTAGTCCCTGTTTTCATTAACTTCTACTCATTAAGATCGTATTTACATCATTCAAGAAAGTAAGACAGCAAAATATTTTAAGTGATAAGCTAATATACAACAAATGATAAAAAATATCTTAACCAGATAAAGCAGTCATGCCACTCATGGTGTTAATATATAGTAAAATGTTGTCTGTTTCTCAGGATAGCATGTCACATTTGCAAGAAAATATTCTTAAGAACCCTATAAAAAAGCAGCATTTTCACTTGTGATGAAACAGAATTAATTTGTTTATTTCCTGAAGGGGCAATGGTACTGAAAATAGGAAGTTGCAGTTGGGAGAAAAGAGCACACGACATATTCCAGGAGACAGGACAGGAGACAGGAGACCATCAATAGAGCAGCTGCACCATCTTTTCGACTTTCAGCTTTTGTGCTCTATTGATGGAAACTATCCACCATCCGCTATCAGCGGCATTTATTTGAAATAAAATTTTACAGAGTTACAATGAATATACAAATATACATATGACATACAGAGGCTGTTTCCAATAAAGTTCATAACAAAAATATTAAGAGAATTGTTACATGTGTTGAAAAATTTATGTTTACAGATTTTTATATATTAATTTTGAAGAATAACCAAATTATATACTATAAAATATCATTAAACATTTTAAAGAATTTAGACAAATATAATTTAGAAATATATAAGCCAAATTAAAAAAAGAATGAGAAAAACACTAAATATAGAAAAAAATTAAATCAGTCTAGAAATAATTTAGTAGTCTGTAACTGTAGAGATAAGTAAAAGGTAAAAGGTAAACAATCCTTGAGCATAAAAGTATGTTTTGAATATATGAAAAGAACAGTCCTTGAGTTGACAGGAGACAGAAAATTCCAGGAGTTCCAGGAGACAGAAAATTAAACAAAATGGTATAAGAAAATTTCTTCAGCTTGTAGTACTTCATCGTGCGAACGACAGGTGCCGCAGTCAGCCAGAGCCGCAGATCACATGTTCAGTTACGTCACATCTTGTCTCTTGCCTCAAGGCCTCTTTTGGCTGGTGCCATTGGAGTGAAAGGGTTGTTACGCAATGCTCCCAGTACGAGTGTCATTCCTGTGTGCATAATAAAGTATATTTTTGTATGAAATGCTTTTTCATTCAATAATGGAGTCAGATCACCTTTAATTTAACCATCTTGAACATCAACCACACAACAAGCTTATAGATATCTATGCTTTCTCTAGGTTTCAAACCCAAGCTTAAGGCTTTGATAATTGGCTGTTCTAGCACAATATATGGCTGTATTTTTGTAATATGTACTAATTAAGAGTATGAAATTTGCTGTTCTTTGTAGCCTTACATGATGCGTGCTATGTTAATTTAAAATCCCACCGATAAATATCATAATTCATGAATTTATTATTTAATATTTCAGTTTAAGAATTTAAATTTGTACTTATGAATAAAAATTTCATGAAATTCTTCTTCATATGTTTGTGAATTTAAGTGCTAACAGTCCTAAAATGTTTGTGAATTAAGTGTTAACTATCCTAAGAGAAGTATGTATAAAAAGTTAACTTCTTGAAAGGTATGCAAGAGATGGGTATGAGAATTTTATGCTAATTTAAGGCATCGCTTTTTCTTAAAATATATTAACATGAAATATTAACATACTTTGAAATTTAAAAATTATTTGTAAAAATAAATTATTTTTCTTTCATAGGAATTTTTGTAAAGTAACGAATTTATTTGCATAGTCAACTATGTATCTTTTCTAGAAGCTGTAATACTGAAAGTCTAAAAAAAAAAAAAAAAGTTAACTATTTTTAAATGTGTTATTAAATTTTATAACGTATTTAAATGGTTATGTTTTAATTTGAAGCTGTTTGTTTGCTAAGAAAACTACTAATATGATTTCCAATGAAGTGTTTCACATTTAATATACTTTATTTTCAGAAAATATTTTGGCAGAACACCATTACAGCTTGCTGAAGGTGATGAAGAATTGACGAACATCCTGCTGGAGTATGCAAATAAAGATTCAGGCTCTGAAAGAAGTATGTCATGTATTTATTTCTCGGCATTTATAAGTAGAGAATATACAGTAATCTCCTGACTTAAGTAAATTTGCAGCTATGTAAATGGGCAAAAGTTCAACATTCAAACTGAAAACTACCAATTAGAAATAAGGAAAAACTCGATGAAGCATTCCAAAGAAAGTATTCTGTAAACAGTTCATCCTGTCTCTGATCCATATTTCTTGCATTTAAACAATATTCATGAAATTAGTTCAATCACTTGTTTGTAACTGCTAATATTGTTTATTTACTCTTAAAATGTATTCAAAATGCAAAACTGAATGCTGTCAGTTGTAAACAAGCTGTAGATTGAGGGCTATTATTTGTGCATTCCAAAGAGAAATGTGCCTATTCCATAATTCAGAAACATTGAGAAATGCATGTTATTAAAATTTTTAAGTGTAAAATAAGCATCATTATTAATTGGAAAGGGGAAAATCATCAGTCATTATTTTAACATGGAAAGACTCCAAATGGATACTCGAAAAAGGTACATATTATTTCTAATTTTAAATCTTTACCAATAAGAGAAAATTCTTAGATTCAGAAACCAGTTACCAAGCCTTTAAATATATCTGTAGCAAAATAAATAAAGTTTAAACCAAGGTTTATAATCTAAAAATTCTTAAAAACATAATGTTTCCCAGCTTTTGCCGAGGCATGAGACTCATCGCAGAACAATTTATAGAACCCTGTGTGAAAACTATTTAGCAGAAGATAAATGCAAGTACACTGTGACCCTTGATGAAGCATATGTTCATCTAAATGACTGCAACAACAGCCAAAAAAAAAGCTGAATGGTTTGAGATTACGTCCAAAGGGGCATTTTTTAATGTTTTGTGTGTTACCTTTATTTATTAAATATCATGTTCTTTGCACTTAAATAATAAAGTTCAGTTCAACAGCAATATCACAAAATAATTTTAGAATGAGTATATCTTTAGAATTTATGATATAAAGTTCCGTGTGCTTTAAATAAAAAGTTCCCCCCTTCCTGCGTAGAGTGTTGCCATTGTTCGCTTTTAAATCATTTGAGTTTGTTCATCAAAAATTCGTTAAAGTTTTACAAAATATGAAATAGATAATAAAACAAATTTCAATACCATTGTTTTATCACATTTGGAGAAATATACATACATTTATGTAGATTCTTTATTATGTAATTTCTTTAAATATAATACAGTTCTGCAAAATTTGGTGGCAGCAGTTTGAAAAGTGATTCAGACTTTTAATGTTTCCAACACAAAATTGCAAAACGAAAGCAGTAGTCCTTTGGGGACTAAAAGCCCCTTTTGATCTGATGTGTACACCACATGACTTTCTTGTACGAAATATTAAGTTAGACACATTTTGCATTTCATTTAAACTTATTGGATTGAATTAAATCTACTTCATGGGCAAAGTCCATGACCAAAACTTTTGCTATTTTACCATGAAAGCTGTACTACACATTTCCTATGCCATATTGGCACATTTTGGCTTATTTCTTTTCCTATGTTTTGGTCTTAATAATACATGTCCCTCTCCCAGACTTCCCTTTTTTCTTTTTTTCTTTTCAAGTTTTTCCTCCCTTTTTATAATTAAATTTCCATTTATTTTTTTTGTTTTCATCCTGGAAACATCCTCAAAAGAAATATGTAATTAAAAAAAAATGTGGGAAACTGAGAAGACTAGCACATGACCTCCCGCTAATTCCATGTTTCTAATAGCAATGAGCTTTAAGTAAAGTACCACTTTCAATTGATTGTTCATAAAGAAAATCTAATTTGTTATTCCAATAAATAAAAAGATCTGTAATATGAAATTTTGCATTATATTTTACTGTGTATGATTGGCCATGTGTAAAAAGTGGTTTTCTAAATTTATATGAACATAATCTAAAGTTTGCCCCTTTATAATTTTTTTAAAGTAAGAATTGAATAATGTATAATTTTATTGAGTTTTAATTAAAGGATATTAACTGTTTGTAATATATTTAAAATGAATACATTCAAAACAATACTATAATTTAATTTTCTTCTGTGTTATTTCTGTAGAATTGAGCAAATCTAAATTAATTTTGATCCACTTAGATATCCGTGTAATATTTAGATACCAATAAACAATACTCATTCATTTGCAACAATATATTATGGTTTATATATGCAATCATATGTTGGTTGCTGAAAAACTGATATGGGTTTTAAATGAAGTACCGCTTCTGGTTATCCAGTTTTATCAAAATCGAATGAACTCTATGCAGAAAGTGTGTAATAAAAGATTTTGGAAGTTTGATATGAAATACTGTGAATGGAAAAATCATCACATGCATGCAAAAGCACAGACAGATGTCACTGTAAAAATAGTAAAAACGTATTTGTGGACCCTAATTTGGGCTTATTCACTAAAAATCACTATAGAATTTTTGGACCAAAAATATTACCTCCCTTACATATATCTATAAGATGGCAGGAAGTAAAATAAGTAAGGGGTGTGAAACATGAAATAAAACAAGTGCAGAAAAAAGTTAATTACATATCTTACTTCTTAAATGACCAACTAAAATAAAAATTAGCATTAATTAAATTAACATTAATATATACTGCTCTAAAGTCATATAAGACTAAAATAAAAAATGGCATTAAGCATAGCATAGAGTATTTCTCTTTTGAATGTCATGCATTGACACACGAATTCAATTAATAAGAATATGAATGCTAGATGGCAGTATGTCTGGTATTTGCTGCACCATTTTGCACTACCTCACAGATATTCAACAGACTGATATTTGGGTTGATTTGCTGTGAAACATTCAAAATCCCAAGTAGTGAAGTTCATTGCAATTAAAAAAAGACTAGGTGAAAAGCATAACTGCGTGAGCAATGACTGTAAAAACGATTACAACTTTGAAAAAAGCTAAATTAAGCTGGAATCACCTGGCACCAAAGAAATATGTTTATATATTTCTTTGGTATATATCTGTATATATATATACATATATATATTTATTTATTAAAAAAAAAAACCAAATGGTGTGGCTATTAAGCAGAAAGGAGCCAAACTTTTTATGCCAAGGTGATTGTAACTTTTTATAAATATAGTTATGCTGTGGGAAATAGTCTACTTATAAAAATAATGTTCCTTTCTATTTAATCAACTTTTATTTTCATAATAGGTACAAATGGTTTCCATCCTGATCATTCAGTTAAAAATAGTATTGATGACCTCAGTGAATCTCTTCAGTCCTTGTCTACAATTTCTGAAACGCCTTCAAAGTCAAATGCATATGTTCCTCAGGTAAGAGATGAGTAAGCAAGAAAGGTTTTAGCTTTTCTAGATTAATATATATATATATATATATATATATATTATATGTATATAATCCTACTTTATCTATTCCTATGAATATGTATATATATAAGGTCTAACAGTGAGACCACTTATCCAATAAGTCAATATGTATGTGTAAATAAAACTAAAATAACAACAACAACAAAAAAAAAAGTTAGAAAGAAAACTTTTTCCCATGTACAAAATAGGGGAATGGGAATATAATATTGAACAAGCCATGCCATGAGTGCAATTTTTCTCCCTCACAAACTAAGATTACTGATGTGTCACTTCCAAACACATGCTGGCTCAGGAGTCACACCAAGACAATGAATTGATTGACATTTTGATGTTGGCCAGGATCACGCTTTCAGCCCTTGAGGGGCTGTGAGTGTTAGCATTTTCTTTCTGATGTAAACAACACCAATGTTGTTTGTCATCATAGTAGATTTAAACTGGTAATGTAAAATCCCCAAGTTTCAAAATCCAGAATCTTCAAATCTGTTATCCAAATCTCAGACTTTTGCTGTAATATGTGTAATACATGGTGCTTTCTAATTATCTGCAAAAAATGGTAAACTCGTTGCTGACTTAAGAAAGTATTTGCGAGCTTATTGGAGATTTTGGAGTGAAATGTTTATTTATGTATCTTTACGTCTATTTTATTGGTTCATCTAGTGCTACCTATTTTTATACATTCATTAAAAAAATAAAACATTTAACGTTTTTGAGAAAGCCTTCTGTAAATTTTGTTGTTCTCCCCTGTACTCTTTTTATATATACAGTGATCTGTTTTAGTTAAAAACAAATCAGATAAATGCAGAAACTCAGCATTGCATATGACCATGGCATTGTGCAGTGGCCATTCATGATCACCTAACAACAGTTGAAAATTCCATGAAATGAAAGTAAAAGAGGGCAAACTCCACAGTCTCGCTGTGATTCGTTATGACAAAGTAATGAATGTTGAATTTAAGAATGAGAAAAATGAGTGTTGAATTTAAGAATGCAAATTGGCATGCATTACTTATATATGCATAGCTGGATTGCCACATAAGTGCATTTTAACAACATCATGGGTAATCACATAAGTGCTTTTGGGGAACATGGTGCATTCGACATCAATACTTTTTCATGGCTTTTCTATGCAGGTGAGGATGGTCAGAAACTACCTAATATAAGTATTATCAGTAGTATTTCGTATGTGTAACCTGTGTCAGGAATAAAGATTTAATTTTAATACTGAAGACTAGGAAAATGGAAAACTTCATAGCTAGTGAAATTTTTTGCCTTCCGAGACAGATAGATTTTTGTTATTCACAATCAAAATTGATGTAAACTTTATGTGAAATCTGCAGAAATCTAGCATTATTATTGTTTCCTCCTGATTTTACAATATTAATTTTTATTTCCGTGGTGCTTATTGAATAGTAAAATTCTCTCTGTTGTGAATAATCCTCTGTGATGCATTAGACTATAATCTGATTGCCAAAATGAAAGTTTCTAAAAATAGCTCGCTTATTAAAAGTAAACTGAGCATATGCATTTAAATTAAAAAAAAAAAATTTTTTTTTAGTTGAGATTCTTACGCATTAAAACTATTTATTTATTTTTACTTTAGCCAGTCCAGGTACCACCGTTCCTCATTGCACCCTTGCCGCTGATAACTGACAGCAAATTACATTTGTTATGGCCTCAACCGCAAAAGATTATACAAACAGATGAGCAGCTGTTTAAGTTAGAGCAGAGGTATTCAGTTCATCTAGTACAAAATACTACTGATTGTAAGTACAATTTTGATATTCTTTCATTCTGAGCAATTTTATTTTTAATGTATATATATATTATGTTATAAATTTAATATTAAATAATAATATATATTAACTAATATTAAATTTATAATATT